>ML794408.1:5999-21153 GCA_009831015.1 Picea engelmannii | reverse complement strand
CGGAAAAAGGTTGGTTTATTCTTCTCTTGTATGCATGTGAAGAAAGAGGTTTCAGATTCAGGTAGAAGGTCAAAAGTTAAGTCTTAAGGGTCATTTTCTGCGTATAAGTTTAGAGCCCTAGCTTATTAGTCTGTAGGGTAGAAATACCCAACAACACTTAGCTCTTCAAGATAATCCCTAGCCGATGTGACCGTTGTCTCACGACCCAAGCCTTATCCCTTATCGGGGTTTGGGGTTCGGCGATTTCAACGTCATGCTCATATGCTCATGGGATCTTCGATGGGTCCTAGTTGTTGCCTTGTCAACAATCCTTTCTCCTGTGGCTATAAATCTGCCACCTGTCCTCTTGACAGGGGGTGTGGCCCCACGCACCTAAGCCTTATCGGGAAATCGTGTATCGCGATTTTCCCATGCACGAAACCTTTTCCTCCGAAATCTCCGATATCCCGATTCCCGATATGCCGATGTGCCTTTTTCTTTATCCCTTTGCGGTTAAGTCAGGTCCATGTGACCTCTACCCCGTGACCGTACTCAAAGCTCTCGTCGGGGTTTCGAGGTTCGGAGTTTCAAAGTGTATGAATCGCTTGTCACCGGGGTTCCCGATTTCCCGATGAACTTCCAACACCGATGGACTCACTCCTTTTCAAGACTTTCCCTGATGGTGCGGATCTCTGCCACGTGTCCACTAAATGAACGGTCCAGATTTCGTCACGAAATCGCGGATCGTGATTCAGTGGGACAAGATTTCTACGTGCTCGAGAACTCTGATTCTCCGAGTTCCGACTCTCTCCAGGATTCTGACACGTGTCCTCCCGAGATTTATGGCTATGATCCCTCCTCGGGTTTTCGAAATCACAGGGTCTCGATTCTCTTGAGTTCTAATATCCCGACGCCCCTTCAAGATTTCTCCTCTACCCATGAGGACTTAAGTCCCGCGCGACTTTCATCAACTCGGACGGTTGGCGGTTAATCCCACAGGGATCTGACGACTCACGATCCTCCTGAGTTTAACTCTTGTGCAATATCAAGAGGTTTGAAACATCGTGCACGTTCTCCAGATCTGGAGGTTGCAAGGGTTCGCTTTCCCTCCCGAACAGATCCGACGGTTCTAACACCTTTGGTGTAGAAACCTGTCTCCCTATGGTCATAGACCGTACCAGCTGCAGTTTCATAGTACCGCTATACCTCTTGAGCTTATAATCGTGGTCAAGCCACAACTTGACACACTGGAGCAACCAATGTCCGAAATTGGCCATTCCAGGCCCAATTTCTCTTCACATTTCGGTCCAAAGACCGCTCTAATAGCCGATCTAGGCTCAGTGTCGAAACCTTGGCTCTGATACCAATTTGTAGCGTACCAATTGCTCTGATACCAATTTGTAGTGTACCCTTCACTACCCAGGTTCACCCAACCTCACAGTTTACCATTCATTACATGGAATTATAAGCAAATGCATTTAAACAAAATTAAACACACTTAACAACTTAGAGTAAAATATATCTGGGTACTGTTATAATTAAATGTTCCATAGCATTTATCATTAATTCATTTACATAGCGGAAAACATGATACAAAACAACACAGTCAGGCTCAGTTGTAATAAACCATATTTCAATACTTATCTTTTATCAGCTGGAGAAATCACCAACCAAGTATAGGCCTTCCACGAACCTACCAGCCTTAGACCACACTGTTCATCATCTCAACAGTAGGTCACCCCCGAGTTGGGACCGAGCTCCACCCCAGGACAAGGAAACTAGGCTCAGGCTGAGGTTACAGGGAAGATGACACATTCACATTCACATTCACCAGGAAGTAGTTCTCCCAGGAATCTCCCACGCTCACTGCACACAGACCCTCATTCCCCACATGCCTGTTCCACCCCAGGAGAGTGCACCTTCTCTGTCACCTAGACAGTCCTTCGGCTGCCAGTCTCCCTTACCTTGGGTTACAGGAACAGACCGGATCGGAATTCTCTAGGCTCTATGGCAGCTACAGGGGTTCCTTCCAGGAGTCCTCTTCTCCCTCTGCGCACTCTCTCACCTGGAGGAGTCGCTCATAGGCCAACAAGCCTCACGCAGTCCAGCACTACGTGGTCACAACAATCCACTGGAAACATAGACACAAGTTTCCCCAAATCGGTTCAACAGTCACTGGATGATCTCACAACAATCATTTCGGAACAAGGACTTCACACACAGGCTAACTCGGCTTTCCCAAACTACAAGATTCCTTCCCGAAATCCTCACAGGCTTCTCGCGAGCTGGGAATTACTCTCACATGTTATCTCAGAGACACGGGTTACTCAGAGTCAGACACAGACTCCACAACTCTGGACATGGTGTACATGATTTCCTCAGGAACAAACACAGGCTTTACGGCTTCCAGAGATAAACCAGGGTATTCTGGCAGATGGCGTACCAGTTCCATGCACAGAGGTTCGGGTTCGAATGGAGGAATATCCCCCACCCATGGTTCAGCTCGGCGCTTATATTTGCATGCACCAGGGTTGACACTTGTCACCCTGGGAACTGCATGTGTTCCATCCATACGCCCTTCTCCCACCACTTGGGAAATCACGGGCCCTTCCAAAGGACTTAGGTTAAAATAATGTGCACATGGATTTTTAGGAATAATAATAAAATATTATTCCAGGCCTAAGCCCCCTAGGCTTAGCCCCTAGGCTCCACACTCAGCCCCTTTTCCCACCTTCCAGCCCTTAATCCCTTGCCTACTTTGTGGACGCTCAATCCCCCATCACTCTTTCATCATGGACGGTCTGCACTGGTGGTATTTATATTTTATTAATTGACTTGCATGCATACACGTATATCAACAGGCTCCTGGCCTTCAACACTTAGGCTCCCTGGCCTAACAAAACTCATAAGCCTACAACTTATACAAAACTTGGCTCAACAGCCTATAGAACATATTTACAATTCTTTGCATATAACATGATCTGTAACGGGGCTCGGCCTAGGGGACACTACATCCTACGTTGGTTGGAGGTGGTGTTGCAGGGTGTGCCAGAGGGCATGTGGTCCCACATTCAGGATGAGAGAGTCCTGGAGCAGTGTGTGGGTGGAACTGCAGAGTGGTGAACCCTGATCCACAGAGAAGTTGTAGCGGGGGCAATGATGATTGGGCGATTTCCCCCTGTACCTGAAGGACCCCCAGCTGGTGGGGAACCTCCTGCTAATAGAGGACCTGGTGGGGGAGCTCTGGGGGCACCATGAGTACCAGTTATGTATTTTTGTATTTATATAGGCTTGCGAGCGCATTTTTTACAGGGTAGTTTGACACCCATTTTTGTATAGGGTAGGGGGTACCTATTTTGTACCTATAGGGGTGAGGGGGCTGATTGGCCTACATGCGATGTATGTATTGTATTATTTTGTAAACATTTATGACACTTTGATTGATATATATATATATGGATATACATCTTTGGGATCTATGTGATGTTTACATGTGTGAATGTTTTGTGATGTTTTTATGATGTCTAATCTATATGCTATGACCGATGTTTGATGTTTGATGTATATGTAATGATGTCTTGATGTGATAAATGCCAATCTAATACTAGGTTAGCTATGTTATCTACTATTTGATTAAATTGTCGTGGAATATGTGTAAATGTAATTGAATCAAAATTTCGAGATAAGAGTCTAACTTGTTGGTATTTGCGAAAGAGGCAAGGATTACGGATAGGGTATACATTGTTGAGTTGCAGGATGATAAGATGGGAATATAATAAGACAATGGCGACAACATATTATTCTTGGTTTTTTGTTGCTGAACCCAAACATATGCCGCTGGAGTGGAGCAATTCATGTGAAGGGGTATAGAGGGCCCAAGCGGCCGAAACGAGATTATGTGTCCAACGGATAGCTTTGTTAGCGTAACCGATGTGGTAGGCTGATGGAGGATGCATATTTCAATAACACAAATGGTAGATCAGATATGAGGAGTGGAGGGAAAAAAAAAGACAAAAAACTCTACAAATGTGTATGAAGAGAAAACCTAGTGTAGAATGACTATGCTCAGGCGTAAAAATTCTTTAAGTACAACCCGTTGATGGGTTCTTTGAGAGGATAGCCTTCTGGAGAGGTCAGGATGTATGTAACTTTAGTGAGGTAGTGTTAGACAATGTGGATTCCATGCCATAATGACTTGAATTTCCCATGACCGAGAGTATTGTGAGTGATATCGTAGGCTAGGATGAGATATCCTTCATTGAATGAGTGAAGGTTGACATGGCAGTCAAAGGTGGCCTTCGACCATTTCTTGGCTACCTCATTTTTCTGTAAGGTAGACTGACGATCTTCATCCAATGACTCTAAGTTCAACAAGCGCTGCTCCATTGGAGCAGTGTCAGGTAATAGCTCGATGGCGGTGCACAATGTGGGAATTTCACACTCAATGGGGAGAGTGGCTTTGATCCCATGAACGAGATGAAACAGTGTAAAACTGGTAGCAGTTTTGACTACCGTGCGATAAGCCCATAAAGATGAAAACAACATATGATGCCAGTTGGTCTTATGTTTGTTGACAATATGTTGCAACATGGTTTTGAGGACTTTGTTAACAACCTCAACCTGTGCATTGGACTGAGGGTAGTATGGGGAGGTAAACTCATGGGAGAAGCCTAACCTTGAGGAGAGTTTGATGAAATTCTCATTCTCAAACTGCTTACCGTGATCGGAGACTAATTGTAGTGGAACTTTGAAACGGGTAATGACGTGGTTACAGAAGAAAAACATTGTTGTGTCAACGATATTGTTGAAGGTAGGCATGGATTCAGTCCATTTGGTAAAGTAATCAACTGCTATGATGATATACTTGTGTCCATTACTATATGGAGGGTTGCAAGTCATGAAGTCTATGGCCCATTTGCAGAAGGGGCTAGTGGTGATGACTGGATGTAGAAGAGCGAGTGGCACTTGTGATTTGTTTGCGTAAAGCTGACATTTGTCGCATCGCTTGAAAAGGTGGATGTAGTCATGAAACAATGTGGGCTAGAAGTAGCCTACTCGAATGATTTTTTGGGCGGTGGACATACCTGAGAGGTGGCAACCACAAGCGCTGCTATGGAAATCATTCAAGACTCTGTCTTCTTCGTCGATTGTCAAACATTGACGGAGAATGGTGTCGAACACATGTTGGTACAAAACATCACCGATGAGGAGGTATCGAGGGGCCTGATGGCGAATGTGCCGATGATCGTCTCTCGAGAGATGATACCCAAACTTCTGTGTCCGAAGGTAGACAAGAAGGTCGCCATACCAGGGGTCATTCGAGGGGATGTAGAAGAGGTGCTTTTCGGGAAAGTTCGTATTCACGGTTGAACCTTTAGCATCTCAGGTAAAAGCCATGATGAGTTCGGAGAGATCAAGTGCTTTCTTGATTTTGGGAGTTGAAAACTCTAGGTCGTATTCCTGAAGGATGACGATCCATTGAGAAAATTTGCCATTAATCTGCTATCGACTAAGCAAGTAATCCATGGGGTTGGAATCTTCCATGACTTTGGTAGTGCATAGCAAGATATAATGACGCAATTTTTGTATTGTGAGGAAAAATGCAAGGGAGAGTTTCTCCTCATGATTGTATTTCAGGGGTGGTCCTGACAAAATTTTACTGATGTAGAAAATAACATGCTCGCGTCCATCATCCCCTAGTTGGATGAGAACTCCTGCTACTGAGATGGCTAAGTCCGACAAGTAGAGGATGTAATCACGATCATAGTCGGGAGGACTAATCAATGGGGCATTGGATAGCGCCACTTTTAAATAATCAAAATAGGTTTTGGCATGTTCATCCCAACAGAATGAGATATCATGATGCAGTAAGTGAAGGAAACCATGTGCGTGGGTGGCGTAATCTATGACAAAGCATTGTAAAAATTTGTCTTTACCTTGTAGGCTCTGAAGTTGGCGCAATTTCCTAGGTGGTGGAATTTCCATGATATCTTAGACCTTGAGGGGGTCCACTGTGATGCCATGTTGGGATACGATGAACCCAAGGAGGCATCCGACAGTGACGCAAAAAAAACACTTGAGGGGGTTCAAGCAGATATTGTACTGGCGACATCGTTGAAAGACAACTCATAATTCATCTAAATACTGAGTTCATTTCTTGGATCAAGTAGTGAGGTCATCCAAGTAAGCAAGGATGATGTGAGAAAGATCATGGAAAACATAAGTCATGGCCCATTGGAACATAACACCTGCATTTTTACATCCAAAAGGCATGACACGATAAGAAAAAGTACCCCATGGGGTGGTAAATGTGGTTTTATACTGATTTGTTGGATGTATTTGGATTTGATTGTAGCCAGAGAACCCATCCATGAAGGACAAGGCCTCGTGGTCGGCATAGTAATTGATAATTTGGTCGATGAAAGGGGTTGGGAAGTTGTCTTTGGGACAAGCATGGTTGAGATCGTGAAAGTCGGTGTAGACGCAAATAGTACCCTATTTTTCGTTAACAGGGACAGGGTTAGAGACCCATGAGGTATACACAATGAGGTATATGAACCCTGGAACACGTAATTTGTCAATTTCGTTTTTGATAGACACGAATTTGGATGGGTTAAGAGGGCATTGATTTTGATGGATTGGGGTGACATTGGGCCATGTGTCGATGCGATGTTCAACTATAGAAGGATCAAGGCTAGGCATCTCCGTATATTACCAGGGAAAAATATTCCGGTATTCCTGAAAGAGAGCTTTGTAAGCTGTGAGTTCCTTAGGGGAGCATGTGGTGCCAATGGTAATTTCTTCTATGATTCCTGGTTTGATGGATATGTTGATTTTGACAGTGGGGGAGATGTTGGCCATGTGGCCTTCTTCAAAAGCATCGGAGGTAGGGATAAGGTTATTGAACCAATCTATATGCCCTGATGGAATAAAATCCTTGGTTTCGATTGCACATATGGAGGCTTGGTGAGGAGGGTCAAAGGCTTCTAATGAGAGAAAAAGTGCTCTATGATGGAGTGCATTCCATGGGAAATCGAGGGTAGTTAGTTCCTCCAGGATATCTTCATTGCAGTGGAAAATGCAAGAATATAGGGGATCCAGGGAGGTAACTTTGGTGTCTGTCACCGTGTGATTGTATTCAAGTGGAGAAGATGTAGGGGGGTATCAAAAATATGGTGCAATGAAGTGCTTGACATAAACCAAATTTCTAGACACTCTGGGTTGTAAAATGTGGTCAGGGGTAATATTTCCTGGGGGAAATGAACTGAAGAATTGGGAGGATTTGGGGGAACATCCTCAGATAGTCTATCCATGAACCATGGGGGTATGGGAAGTGAGTCAATTTTAGGGGAGGTGATGTGATCAGTATCTAGAGAAGGGATAGGGGGAATCACTTGCCTCATACGAGGGGAGGTGGTCGTAGGATTTGGAATAAGGGTTATTTGACGATGCCTGTATTTAATGATCAAAGGACACTGGTACGTGAAATGGGTAAGTGAGTCACAAAGAGAGAAAGGACATCACATTCGTTCGGTGACTAAGGTCGAGACATAATGGATGTTAGTGATGTGTGTACCTGAAGGTGTTGGTGGAGAGGGATCTTGCTGAAAGGTTTGGCATACTGTCGTCAACGTCTGTCAAAAATGAGGCAGAGCTGGGCAATGATTAGTATAGTGGCCATACTTTGAACAGATGGCACACACAAATTTGGTCCACAACCCTTTACTACCTGTATTAGTGGATGTTGGGGTAGTACTAGGGGTTCTTGGTGAAGCGACAAGCGATGTGGTTGCTCGAGGGAGTGGGATAAAATTTTGTAACTCGATAAGAGAAGGACATCTATTAGTGGGTGTCCCTCTCTTTCAAATAGTGCGCAAGGAGGTTGAACTCAGGGAGGAAGTGGAGCGGTGGGATATTTCTTCTTATGTATTCCCCTAGCCATAGTGGGGGTGCTGAAAATTGGGGGTGAGGGTGGTGTGGCCATAGTTAGTACTGGAATCTGCATCAAGATTCCCTCTGATTCAGGAGGGAGGGATGGTTGAGGAACCATCACGGGTGGGTGTAGATACCATACCAGAATGGTGAGCACCATGTTGGGAAGGGTAAGCATTGTGGCTACCTGAAAATATTGTGCTCTCGGTGGGGGGTAGAAGAAGGGAATTTGAGTAATGGATTGGGGGATTGTTTCCCAAACCAGGATTTTCCCCTAGGGAAGGGTGAAATCGGGGATAAGTGGTATCGTAGGGTTCTTAGGTAATTCTTGAGGTAGAATTTCTTCAACTGGTGGGATGTCAAGGGGTGGAGAAACCTCAGTGGGAGGAATGGTATCTCCAGTTTCAGTTCCATTAGAAGATATAACACACACTTGTGAGGAGGGGTGTATGAGCAGTGGTGCTCCATGGTATGCCCCAGTAAGGATGGGTCCTTGAAAATTCTGGGGCCCATATCTATGAGTGGATACGTGTCGAAACTAGTGAGGACTAGAGGCAAGATGCTATCGATTTTGGAGGAGTGGTTAGGCTCGTAATGTGAAACTTGGTCGATGGTGATGATTTTACCGTTGTGGGGGAACATCATTTTTTGAAACACAAAAGAGGCCACTACCTTCATAGCGTACATGTAGCTACGTCCAAACAAGATGTTGTAATCGAGCGAGGTGTCGATAACATCAATATCGATAAGGATGGTTTTTCCATTGAGTTCAATGGGGACATTTTGAAAGAGCCCCTCAGGGGAGGATGGTCATCCATCATAAGCTCTCAAAGTGATGGTGGATGGTACTAGCTCAGGGGAGCCAAGTTTTTTCCATACAATTTTTGACATGATGCATGTGGATGCACCTTCATCAATGATACATCGATGAACTGTAATGTTTCAAATCTTAATTGGTATCTAGAAAGCTACCAAAGTGGGGAGACGAGGCTCCCCACAATCTAGATCAAATGTGATGAGTCTAGTATCAGCTGGGTTGACTACCCCCAAGGAGGAAAGAAATGATTTCCATTGAGTTGGAAAGGTTTGGAGGACCTCCAATACTGATATGGATGTAGGGGACTATGCCAAGTCATCAACCAGACAGTAATTATGTGCCACCCTAGCCTGAGGGTTGTTGACATTCTGTCGTAACGAGATGGAAGGGATACAAATAGTGGGTTCAATGTTAGGGCGTGGAATCATCAAGGGTTTTCTGGCTATAGATGGAGTTTCTTCCAAAGTGGTTGGAGTATATTTAGGGGGTGCACCATATTGATGACCGCGTGTTTGTAGAAAAATTTCTTCTTCGCTAGTTAGGAGGATATTGCAATCCGCCGAATTTCCAGGGTTTTTATATAGGCCCATTTGTGGTGGGGTAGGATGTATCTCCTATTGGGTATTCATCACACCTTAGTGTGGAATAGGTTTTTGCAACAAAACCGGGGGTGGTTTTTGCAAATACTGTTGTGGGGCCTGCTGAGGGGCAAGCAGTGCTGTAGGACGTGGCATGTTCATGAGGTGTTTCACCCATTTGAAGTCAAAAAATTTTGGGCAATGGTGAGTATAATGACCATGATCACTCCAAAGGGCACAAGGGAAGTTTGTCCAGAGCTTGTTTTTGTTCCTCCCTTGGATTGTTTTTTTATTGTCCCCTTGAGGGTTTTGGTTATCCTGGTTCTGGTTGCCCCCAATAGATTGGTTTTGTTGGGGGTTATTTCCCCCTGGTCCTGGGTTGTTATTGTTTTAGTTTTTTCCTTTGTTCTTGGAATTATTCGACTGATGGGGCATATTTTACGTATTCAACTGTTCAAAAGTATGAAATTGTTGAATGGGAGATGGATGAACAAATTTAACGCCGACGTGTGGTTGTCCTTCTGGAGGAGCAACCGGCTGTGGAGGACTAGGAAATGGAAAATATAGATTGTTTTGTGGCAATCATCCATAGGGTGTATAGGAAGGCATAGTGCTTTCACTAGTGCCTGGGTTATAAGATGAGGTAGAAGGGGCACCTGAACTTGGTTGAGAAGCTGGGCACATGATGGGTGCCATCAAGGGTTCACTCATGGGTGGAGGGAGAGAAACATAGTATGGCTGTTGGTAAAGGGGAGGAGGGTAATAAGTTGTCCCTCCATATATCGTCGGATATTTGGGTGTACCGTACATAGGTGGTGGTTAAATGTACAAATTGTGGTGTGTTGTGGTACCAATCAATCCATCTACTACATGAGACATCCTAGGTTTGTCCTGACCGAATGGTACGAGTATTGGTGCGTCGGGTATTACTGTGTATAAGTAACTCGACTGAGCATAAATGAGGTCGTACTGTTGAGCCTTGCTGATGGATTCCTCTTCGGTTTGGGGGAAGGTGGATGCCACATCTTTGGTAAGGATAGAGACGAGTGATTTGAGAAACCAATTGAGACGTTGTTCTTTGGTGGTTTCTTCTTTGCATAAACTACGTCGTCGACACCATTCGTGAATGTGGTCGGCAATATGTGTAGCCGAGGTTTGTTTTCACTCGGAGAGCAGTTCTAGACCAGTGTCATGACGAAATGGTAGTTGATAGAAGGCCAAAAATTATTTGGCCAAGGATTCAAAGGTCACATGGGACCCTGATTTTTTGTCCACATACCATTTGGTTGATGGACCAGTGAGTGTGCATTGAAATAACATTAATCGAAAAGAGTCATCCATGATGTTGTTTGAAGAGAACCATAAGTGGAAGGTCATGACATGGTTGGCGATATCTTCCCTCGATTTGCCTTCAAATTTGGGAATGTCTAAAGGTAGTTTGGTAGGCATATTGGGCCATGTGGGGTCATCTAATATAGGATAATTCGTGAGTTTAATCAAATCATAAATGTTGAGGGACACAAAATATGGCATGGGGGGTGGTGGTGGAGGATTAGTTCCAACCATGGTGTGATAAGGTAGTGGACCTGACCCTTGAGGGGGGTTTGGTGGGGTTGTACCTCTCCCTTGAGAAGACGTTTACCTCCCGCCTCCTTGTGAAGGAGAACTAGTGGATGGATGTCCTTGGGAATTGGACCCAAGTAAGGTGGAACCAATCAAAGCTAATCCCAAAATAGTGGCACTCATAGGGGTGTGATATGGTTGAGCTGGTGAGTTGGAAAGACTAGAAACTCCTCCTAGAATAGGAGGGATATTTTTCAAATGTCTGGAATGACGGGGATTCTGTGGGTCCCCTATGGTGTCCGAGTAGAAAAGTGAATGTGTGCAAATGGTGATAAGAGAAATCAATGAACAAGAGACTTGTATAATTTGGACCTTCACAATATATCTCACAATCACATGTAATGAAATGAGCATCATACATAAATCAACTGCAAATAAGCATACATGTGGGTAGGTGGTTTTTTTCTGCATGGGAGAAAAAAGAAAACAAATGCTCGTGTCCTAAAAAGACATATTGTCCTTCCTCTCAAATATCACTGGACCTTCCAAGAGCACTCAACAATGGGGTCTGAAGCCACCGGAAGAGGAACTAGTGAAGGATGAAATAATCAATTATAATGAGGGGTAGAGGGTGCATATCCCGAAAGAGATGGCGATATTTCCCAATAGCCATACAAAATCCAATCAAGGTGAAATTTCATCCCACAATTGCCACCTGGGTAGATGTCCTAAATTTGGCCACTAGGTACCTCGATCAAAGTGTGGCATTTAGATTTTCAGCCTCAGGAATAGGTCACGGGCTGGATCCCTTTCAAGAGTTGGGTGACTCAAGGGGGGTTGCACAGAACAATCAGACCTTGGCCTTCGACCCTTCATGGGTATCTCCCTGCCATATGGTGTTAGGAACACTTGACTCAGAATATTTTAAAGTTCCCTATTTGTCAATTTCTAATGTTTGAAAATGTGAGAACCAGATAACGGGGGGTTATTTGGATGCCTACCCCTAAGATCCTACCTAGACTAAAAAATTTCTTTTGGCACCCCCTATGGAGGAAAACTTAGTGAATTTTTAGAATTTTTTTAGATGTGATTGGTTGAGAGATTGGGGGTGTGAACCAATCTCATTTTAATTAAGTGGGTGTGGATAATTTCTTCAAGAAATAGTGGGACTTTTCATAATTCCTTTGGAGAAAACCTACTTCAACCTCCACAATTCAAGATGAAATTATGTGAGTGAGGAGTGACTTCGTGTGTGAGAAAGTGATAAAATGTGCCAAATTTTAATAATTTAGGTGTAACTTTGCAACATGTGGACTTCTTGTGGTCCTTACAAATCTTTGTTACCTATATTACTAGATGTCATTGGTACAACCTTGCAAAATTCTAAAATCCCTAAAGAACTAGCATGTGGACACATGGGTCCTTACCAATCCTTTAAACTCCCTAATGTGGTTTATACTAAGAAAGCTTCAAAAAACTATCCTAGATTGTAAGCATGTGGGCATGTATGGACTCGTTACTTTGATCTTTAAACTCTCATAGTGATGTAAACTAAGAAAGTAATTCTTAAAAAAATATCCTAAGTTTGCAACATGTGGGCATGTATGGGCCCTTACAAATTTAAGATGTTTTAAAAGAAACTAAGAGGATCCCTAGGGGGGATTTTTCCTCTCCTAAAGATTTTGTTAAGGGAGATGAAATTTCTCCTTAATCACCTTTCTAATTCTCAAGATAGCTCTATGGTGTGAGAGAAGAGGATAATCAATGATTAAAGTTTGTTTTTGGTCCCAATGCAAGTGTTTTTATATGTGATAAAAAAGAATCTCAACTTAACTTTTACAATCAAAACAAGCCATCCATGTGGAAACCAAAGCAAAAGAGGAGAAATGTGGTTCTTTTTACCCCCTAAGTGCCTATGTTTGACTAACCTTTCATGTGGGAAAGGAATCTAAGTGTAGTTCATTTAAAAATTGCATAAAAGCAAGATTTTGAAGGCTAGGGGCCTTCAAATCATCACAAAAAACTCTTACAATTTTGAGACTCTGGACAAATGTGCAGGCTACAGTTCAGACAAATGTGTGGTTGGTGCACAGTCCATAGAGAACGAAATACCTTTTGGTGCACAATGCACAAAGAACAAATGTACTTTGGGCACACAATGCTCTGAATGCGCATCTGTGGGATGAAATACCCACACACGTTCTGATACACATCGGGGGGGGGGAATTTGAGTGGAATTCTCCTCCTCCAGCTCCAAACTTAGCTCTTGACATGTAAGGCTAGGGTGGTTATGATTCCTGCAAGGAAAATGGGTCAAAAATAAGTGCTCTAAAATCCAAAAGATGGAGGAAATTGATACCTTATCCCCAGTATGGTCGACAATGTGTTGTGTCCGTTTCGTCACTTTGGTGAGAAAAAAATTGGCACTTACAAGTCTAGTTGGGTCTGCTAGACAAGATAGAGGTTAGTCCATGAGTTAGATAATCCAAGAACATGAAATAAACAAATAAATAAACTAAAAAAACTAAGGAAATAAAACTAGAATGCATAATAAACTTTGAACCAAAATCAATCAACCAAATGACCAAGATTATGCAAGCAATGGATAACTATATTAGTTGGAAAAACACTGTAGATAAAGGATGACTTATGGATCCCCTCTTCCTCCTTGGGAGGGCTCTTGAGTTCCCTATTGGAGAGCTCTTCTTAAATTGATAAACAAGAAAGAAAATGGTGAAGAAATCCAAGCCTATTCCCTCAGGAGGTGATTGGAATGGCCTATTGGAATGTTGCTAGAATGCTCCAAGAAGAAAAGAGGATTCTTGAGGGAGGATTGAGGCAGCATAACAATACTATGAAATTATTGAATTATTTTTGAACCCATGGCATCCATTTATAGCATTCTTTCAAGGAATTATTCAATTGGTTCTTGGTGTGAACAAGGGGCCCTTTAGGGCATCCTTTGGTACTTGACAAACCCCCCTTCCAGATTCAGCTCAGATCTGAGGGTCAAATCAAGTTGGGAGCTGGTCCATAAGTGGTTGAGGGATGAAAAGAACCATAAATGCATCGTTCACAGGAGTGCACAACTTTTCTCGTACACAGTTGTGCATCTGGCACATTGTGTGCTCTACGAGCTTCTTTGGCCCACGCACTATGCGCGTGATTCCTTTAGTGATTCAGCGCATGTCAATTTTTGGCCAGTTGTATAGTTTTTTCCTCTTGGAAATGTATTTTTGTTGCTGCAGGTGAACCAATAGGTGTTTGGCAGTGCTATATTTCTGTAACCATTTACACACAATGTTGCGGAATAAATTTCAGTGATAATACACAGTCCACATTACTTCGCGACTTCGGCCTTTAGGGGTTTTGAAGTTACAACATCCCTGTCCTCCCAAAGTGGTCAATGTAGGGCTGACTACATCGTAGATCCAACGGTCAAGATAGTTCCCGAGAATCCTCAGATCTACGACCCAAATTAACTTCGGGACTTCAGGGGATTCACCTCGTGTACGACAAATATGCAAAATTCACCGGACCTACGAAGTCCGAAGGGATCGAAGGATTAGCATCCACGTTCCTTCTCTAGATCTGATGATCATGAAGAGCTTCATTTCCTCCTGAACTAATCTCATCTATTTGTCTTCCAAACAAAAGGATATTCCCTTTTGAGACTTGAATCTCACTATCCTTCATGAGCTTCATTGACTCTAAAATACTTAGGCACTTTGCGCTATTTCTCATGAACTTAACACTTATAGGAATTTTTCCACGCACCCCTTGTGCTCATTCATCAACTCTATAACTTAAGAGGTTCTCGATCTCTGCCTGCCTTGCAGAGACTCAGTTGTTATAACCCGAAAATGCACCACACAGGTTTACCTGGCATCAGGCCAACTCATGCCTCTTCCTAGCCAAAGCCATGTTGAACAAATCCTCAAAAAACCACTTAAATCAAGGGACCCGCGCCCTAAACTTTCACTGGGCGCGGGTGACCGCTTGCTGACCTTCTACTGCACGTGGGTATCCGCGGGCTAACCCACTACAGCCCGCGGGTACCTAACAAAGCAAGAAATCAGGAAAGTTTCCGCCGGGACACGAGGCTTTTTGTCAGTTAACTGGAACTCTCCGCCATGCATGGACGAGAGTTCGCCTAAAACCCTAGCTCCTTCTAGCCTATAAAAGGAGGGGTAGGGGTACTATTCAAAGGAGGAAAAATAATAGCAAAGAAACTCTGCCAAATTGCCAAGTCCATTATTGTCCCAACCCTTTAGCTTTGCCTCAA
>ML794407.1:580684-595018 GCA_009831015.1 Picea engelmannii | reverse complement strand
CCAGGTGGAACCGAGACAAGAGCATTGGATAGCTGCAAAGCATGTCTTAAGATATATTCGTGGGACAATAAACTATGGCTTAAAATATACCACATCCAGTGATATCCAACTTCATGGATTCACAGACTCTGATTGGGCAGGAAGTGCAGAAGAAAAAAAGAGTACTTCAGGTATGTGTTTTAGCTTGGGCTCCGCTATGATATCTTGGAGCAGCAGGAAGCAGAAGTCTGTCGCACTTAGTACAGCAGAAGCAGAGTATATGGAAGCTTGTGAAGCATGCACAAAAGTAGTATGGCTAAGGAAGTTAATATCCGATTTATTTGATCAGACTCTAGAATCGACCACAATATATTGTGATAATCAGAGTTGTATAAGATTATCCGAGCATCTAGTGTTTCATGAAAGGTCGAAGCACATTGAGATCAAATACTAATTTATCCGAGATAAAGTCCAGGAAGGAGAGGTAAAGCTCGAGTATATCCCCACTGATGAGCAGACAACAGATATCCTGACAAAGCCTCTTTCCAGAATCAAGTTTGCATATTTCTGAGAGAAGATGGGGATTGTGGAAATAACTCCCTTAGCTGAAAGGGAAGACTCTCCAGGATAGAGAAGGTACGCAAAAATGTTTATTTATGTGATTAAAATAACTCTCCAGTTAGGAGGGAGAATTGAAAATGTTATTTATTTTTGTAAGAGTCCAGATTGGACAGATGCTTTCCTGTTCGGAAAGTGGATTGAGATTTCTGACGGACAGTGGCTTCCCATTGTAGTTAACATGGGAGGCGGATTGATTGCTGATGTATCATAGACAACAACTTCCCATTATGGGGAGTGGTCTAGGACAGTCATTCTTCTTGGCAGTCACTCTAAGTAGTGGTCAAGTATAATGGTCTGCCTCGCCGGGCAGTCATTCTTTCGAAGTTCACAGTTGTGAGCAATTTCGAAGAATCGTCTGTTTTGGAGGTTGATGCAGGACAAACATTCCTCGAGGGCAGACTCATTCTTTCTAGGATACACTTTGTTTAGTGTCGGAGGAATGTCCCAGGGTGGGGAATGATCCAGACAGTTACTCCTCGAGGGAAGACTCATTCGCTCCAGGTTACACCTTGTTTAGTGTTGGAGGAATGGCCCAGGGTGGGGAGTAGTCCAGGCTCAGCAATCAGGGACAATTATTCCTCAAGGGCAGACTCATTTTCTCCAGGTTACACTTTTTTTAGTGTCGGAAGAATGGCCCAGGGTGGGGAATAGTCCAAGACAGTCATTCCTTAGGGTATACTCATTCCCTCCAGGTTACACTTTGTTTAGTGTCGGAGGAATGGCCTAGGGTAAGGAATGGTCCAAGCATTTCTCGAGGGAAGACTCATTCTCTCCAGGTTACACTTTGTTTAGTGTCGGAATATTGGCCCAGGGTGGGAAATGGTCCAGGTTCAGAAATCATAAACAATCCTTCTTCCTTGGTTGAGAAGAATAGGGCAGATAGCCCAGTGTTGATATTCTATATTGAGGGCAAACATTCTTTCAGACCTCACAGATGTGAGTGAAATATTGGCCCAGATGATTATTGTTGATACTCTATACCGAGGCCAAACATTCTTTTAGATCTCACAGATGTGAGTGAAAGACTGGCCCAGATGATTCAGTTTTATCATAACCCTGTTTCTATGCAGATGAAGATTACTGTGGTGGCAGACATTCTTTCAGATCTCACATATGTGAGTGAAATATTGGCCCAGATGATACAATTTTTATCATAACATTGTTTCTATGCAGGTTGCTATTTGTTATGAAGGACAATTTGTGATTGTGTTTCACAAAGTTTGAGTAGTTGTGTACTACTGGAATAGACACATGTGTGTTCTATAAATTTATATTGTACCAGTTGTCATAGGAGATTATCCAGTTGGATAATAATGACAGGTGCTCGTGGTGCTACCAGTTGAATGGTCTGTTGTGCTCAAGACCATACCTCCCTAGCTAGGAGGGAGTGTTAATATTATGGTAGCTTCGGGAGGTATGAACCTCTATTATGACCTATGACGAGACTAGAATCCTTCGAAAGGAAGCAAAGAATTGAAGGAAACCCTAGACAAGTTGTCGGCTGAACAAATATATTTATATTGAATTTATTGATGCCCAAAAGGAGAAGTCAGCCCAGTTAGACTGGCCAGGTCGGCCCCAGTTAGACTGGCCAGGTCGGCCCCAGTTAGACTGGCCAGTCCACTATAAATACAGGGCGCCAATTTCATTATTTGTCATCTCAGCAGTTGCAGTGAGAGCAATATCTGCGCAGACAGTTGCAGGCAGCAACAGTTTGGTGCGCAGGTTTTCTGGGAGAGCTGGAAAGTGGTGCGCTAGCTTCTGGGTGGGATCATCTATTCAGTTTAGTTTCTATTCTTTTGCTTGGTTCATTTAGCCTCTCTTGGCTATAGATTGCAGCCAAAATTCTCTTCTCGGTCAAGGTTAAGGTGCTCGAAGGGTGGCTTAAGGCATGTGGTTGGGTGATGAGGGTATCGTCAATGGTTAAACGAGCACAATCCTCTATATTCTACAGAACTTTGGTCAATAGTTTCATAGGAAAAGGTAGATAATATGCCCAACGATGAAGACAAGAAGGCAAATATGAAGACAATTCTTATGTATGAGGAACTTTGGTCAATAGTTTCATAGGAAAAGGTAGATAATATGCCCAACGATGAAGACAAGACATGGGTCAAGGAAAATTTGAAGGCCCCGATGCTGATTTTTTTAGTGGATGACAAAGTTAATGTTTGTTGATGAGTCAACTAATAAATCTCAAACGTTGTTTAGAGTATGAAAGTTAATGTTTATTGTTGAGTCAACTAATAAATTTCAAACGTTGTTTCTCGTGGATAATTACATACTCTAAACATGAGGGAGATGAAAAAGATGAGGAATTTTTATTGTGGTTAATAGACATTAACAAACAACTCTCAGAGGTTAAATGTGAAATTAAAGATGATGAAATGATTCGGATTTAATCATTATATTATTGGTCATCTATCTTGATTCTTTTAAAGAGGAAAAAATTAGGGGAATTAGCATGCAAGGTCATTTTAATACAGGTCCTAGTTTAGAAAATTGGGGTTTGAAAATTTTTGGAGCCATTATGAGGCATCAAACAATTTTTTTGGGGGGTCAAATAATTTCCTATAGCATCTCGGATTCCATGAAACTATTCTACACATTGCTACATTTCCAATGATGAAAAAATCACGTCAATCAAAGCTCCTATGCAAAAGTTATGCCTCCTACAAGTTGACCTACCGTGTTGATCACCATGGTACGAGAGGATTCCACGTCAACCCCCATTACTCACACATATGGGGCTAGAAACATAGGTAATTTCAAGAAGATTCTAGAAGGTCCAAAACCTTATTACAATTGAGGGTTTAAGAAGTCAAAACCATACCCCTAGATGGCTATCGGGCTATGTTAAATATAGGGCCACTAGGAGGAGAGGGGGTTCCATTCTTTTACATTGTATCTTGTTCCATAATTGAGCATATCAGTTGAGAGTGGTATTTTGTGAGTGTATCAGTTGAGAGTGGTATTTTGTTAGCATAATAGTTGAGAGTGGTATTTTGTGAGCATAACAGAGGAGAGATTATGTAGAAGTCATACAAGCCACAGTGTTAAACACAACTCCATAGAGAGTGTCTCTTTTCTGTACTTGCATTCGAAGGAAAGAGAGTAGAGCAACCTCACCTTCTAGCTTGGTTTTCTCCCATATTGGGTTTCCTAGGTTATATATTATGTTTATTTGTGGATGGTTTATATGTATTTATTTATTTATTTTCTCTATTTTTCATATTTGAACTATTCCATACATTTTAAGTAGAAAATGAGTAATCAAAGAGTCTAAGATCTAAAGGAAATTAATCTTCATAGTAAAGATTTCAATATTTTATTAGATTTGTTGTGATGAACTGTCCAATGGAATATCCATGATATTTTACAGATCACATTCGTATCAGAGCAGGTTTTCTTCGGCCATTTGTGTAAAGTTGCAGGGATCCAGGAATCAGTTTAAGAAGAAAGTCATAGAACTCTAACCATGGTCGAAAAGTCTATTCATAATAACCCTCGAGATCCAACAAAAGAGAGATTTGCGAGGCTAGAAAAAAATTCATTGACTGATCCAGGTGGATATTGGTGGCCACCCACCTATTCCAACTTACTCATATTGACAGTTTTTAGTTCAACATGTTCTTCTGTAATTCTTTGTAATTGTGGGTTCTACACTTCCATGGATTTTTGAATCCCTACATAGTCTCTGGGTGGATATTGGTGGCTTTCCACCTAATCTAACCGACTTATTTTGGATGTTTTCATGTCAACACATCTTTTTGTACTTCCAAGGCCGTTTTGGGGCCCTAAACAGTGTTTTTTTTTCTTCCTTCCACATTCAAACTATAGACAGAGTCAATTTTTGATGGAATAATGTGTATTTCTCAAAAATATCTTTCCAACGGGCTATCACACACCTAAAACAGAGGTCGTATGAAAAAGTTACAACCCCAGGAAGTTGACATACCAACTTACCCTTCTGGGCCCACATAACTTTTGGTGTTTCATCTCCTGGGGTTAGGTTTTTGGATGTCTAGAGTTTTGGCATTCACGAGTAATGTTAAAAAGGCCTCTGGGGCCTCTATGTAACCATTCTTCTCAGACGAATGCGCATAGTAGCCACATATGTTCTCAAAGATAGCTACCACCATTTAAGTAAGTTGTTTTTAGTTATGTAGTTCTACAATTTCAACCTATTTTATTTATTCAATAGAAGTTATTGTTCACTGGATATTTTTTGTTGTTCTCGCTATCTCTATTTTATTGTGTTCAGTCTGTTATTCTTTTTGTTCCGCTCATAAATCCGGATCAGTGGTATCAAAGCAGTCTGCTCTTCATTTTTTATTTTTTTCGTGCATGTCCCTGACAAGAACTGGGTACAAGAAGTTGGGACTTGAATCAGTCGAGCCTTTGCAAGGTCGACCACAATGAGCCCGAAAAAAACCCATGGGGGATGAGAAGAAATATGATGGAGTAGAAGATCCTTTTAAAATGTTGCTCGAGGAAGACCTTGCATAACAAATGAATGAAATGATGGACAACTTTGCACAGATCCTTCAGTGGTTGCCCACAGGAGACATATCTTCATCAAGCGGCCATGCAACCCCCTTCAAGGTACAAGTAAATTTTGAAATTCCATTATTTGAAGGACTAATAGATGCAAATGCTATAGATAAATGGCTGAATCTGCTCAAAGGGTATTTTTCGGTCCACAATTTTTTCGACAGGGAAAATATTACTTTTTCACTCCTCAAGGTCATTCCCCATGTTAAGGACTAGTGAGATACTTACTCTGAGTAAAGGGCCATAGAGGAATCTGTAATATTTGTGGTCGCCCCCACATGGGATTATTTCAAGGATGCCATTAAAGAATAGTACTACCTTGTTGGAAGCTATGAGGACCAGTACACAAGATGGACCACGCTGCGTCAGGAAAGGGACTAGACAATACCATATTTCACCAATATTTTCCATACCCTGTGCACCAAATTGGGTATCAAAGACTTTGAACAACATTTGGTGCTCAAATACCGCAGCTATTTGCATAGATACATTCAAACATAAATGGATTTTATGGACATCGCATCATTATGTGCGGCTTATAAATATGTTGTCAAGATCGAGCATAAATTTAAGAAAAAGAGGCAAGAGTTTGGATTTGCAAACTCCTCACAACAAAAGTAGGGAAAAGGCAGCCCCAACCCACAAAACAAGTGACAGATCAAAGATGACCTCTCTCAGGACAACAAGTCCAAGCCATAACCCAAGAAGGGTAATGAGAAGTCGAAGAAGGACACAGGAAAATGGTGTGAATACCATAAAATCTCTTGGCAAAA
Source organism: Picea engelmannii (assembly GCA_009831015.1). NCBI lineage: Eukaryota > Viridiplantae > Streptophyta > Pinopsida > Pinales > Pinaceae > Picea > Picea engelmannii. Next base: position 589,091 of record ML794407.1, on the reverse strand, counting down.
CACCGAAGAATGTCTCTCCAAGAAGTCACTGGTGGTCGAACTGAAAGCTTATGTGTCAGAGGCATATTCTAACTCTGAATCAAATCCAAAAAGTGGGAAGCGGATCACTGATACCGAACCGAGTGCCATTGTCGCTACCACCAAAGTCCAACCAAGTGAACCAAAAGAACCATAGGAAGGGGAACACCTCTTTCACTCAAAGATGTGGGTAAAGGGGACTCCACTGCATTTCATTGTCGATAGTGGCAGTAAGAACAACTTGATTTCAGCAGAGTTCATCAAGGGACTGGACCTAACTATAACACCACACCCGCAACCCTACACCATCGGCTAGCTTCGCCAAGGACGAGATCTCCGCGTTAGCCAACAGTGTTGTCTTCCCTACAACATGAACACTTCAAAGATGAAGTATTGTGTGATATTTCTCCCCTTGAAGTTTGTGATGTTCTTTTAGGCCAACCATATTTGTGGAAGTGACATGTCGTGTATGAGTCTAGACCCCGCAGTCTTATTATTACTTTGGGTAAACAATTTTACAGGATACCAGAGGTAGCACTACCTACCACTATTTCTTTAATCTCTGCTAAACAATGAAATAAGGTCATTTCATAGACTGATAAGTCCATCTTATTTGTGATCCATGCTCGTAGCAAGCAGAAGGTCACCGCCACATCCATGACCTCTACATAGAGCCTCTCTTTGCACCAGAAGCAAGTGGACGGGATCATGGAAGAGTATAGAGAAATATTTTCCTCACCCACCGGGGTATCGACGCACTGCCAAGTCAAGAATACAATTGATCTAACCCCTGATGCACCATTGCCTAATAGACTAGTATATCATTGCTCACTGATGGAAAATGACAAAATCAAATGCCAGATCCAAGAGATTCTTCAAAAGGGGCACATCTGACCCAACTCCTCCCCTTGCAGAAGCCCAATTGTGATGGTGCAGAAGAAAGATGGGACATGGCGGCTCTGCATTGATTACAGAGCATTAACAAAAATCATAGTCAAGAACAGGTACCCAATTCCCTGAATTGATGACCTTCTTGACCAACTCAAGGGGGAAAAGTTATTCAACAAGATTGACCTAAATTCTGGCTACCAGCAGGTTCCCATTGAACCAACTGATGTATGGAAGACAAATTTCAAATCTGAATAAGGTCTCTTCGAATGGTTGGTCATGCCCTTTGTCTTAACAAATGTACCAACAAATTTCATGAGATTGATGGATGATGTATTGAGACCCTTCACCAACTCTTTTGTGGTGGTATATCTGGACAACATCCTCATCTTCAGCAGAAATTGGGAGGAGCACATGCAACATATTCAGTAGGTTTTGGGCGCTCTACGGGAACACAAGTTATATGCCAACTTGAAAAAATGCTCCTTTGGCATGAACATGGCCCAATACTTGGGCTACATTGTTGATGAGAATGGGGTACATGTGGATCCAATTAAGATCCAATTCATTTGTGATTGGCCATCCCCAACCACACTAACCGAGATTCAAAGATTCTTGGGACTTGCCAACTTCTACCAAAGGTTCATGTTGGGATTCTCTCATATTGCATGGGCCCTCAGCCCAGTAACCAAGGGTGGTGGCAAGGAACATTTCACATGGAGGTAGGCACAACAATAAGCATTTGATGATCTACAACATCGCTTGTGCTCAACTCTAGTACTCTCCTTACTTGATCTGCAATAATCGTCCAAGATTGAGACTGATGCCTCTGACTATGTTGTAGGCGCAATTCTCACTCAACATGGTCATCTAGTAGCATACCATAGTGAGACAGTCTCAGATACTATTCATAAATACCTCACCTATGAAAAAGAAATGTATTCCATTGTGCAAGCCTGTCATTAATGGAAAAATTACATTCTGGGAAAGGAGACAATCATCCAAACTGATCACAAGCCTTTGCAGTTCATACAGACACAGGGGAAGTTTCAAAATGACCGCCATCAAAAGTGGTCCACATACCTACATCAGTTCCATCTCAACGTCAAGTATAAAACAAGGAGCACAAATCGTGTCATTGACTACCTCAGTCGCCCTCCCGTTACTGTACTCACCATAGTGCTCCATTCATGTGGGCATGAGGCATATGAGTGGCACCAACTTTATCAACATGACCCTAAATTTGACACCACCTATCAACTCTTGGGTACAGAAGAAAATGTCACTAATTTTGACATCCAGGATGGACTGTTATGCCATCTAGGCCACCTCTGTGTTCCCACAAGAAAGCATGCAAAGATGATTTGGGAGGCTCACTACAGTTGGATGGTAGGACATTTTGGCATGGAGAAAACTGTGGTCATTCTACAAAAACATTTTTATTGGCCAAAAATTCGACAAGACGTCAACAAGTATATCAGATATTGCACTTCCTGTGCCATTTCCAAGCCAACCATCAAGAAGCAAGGCTTATACACCCCTCTTCCTACTCCCAAGAGGCCTTGGGAATCCATCTCAATGGATTATATCGCTAACATTCCATCCGCCAAGCATGAAAATGATTGTGTATTTGTGGTGGTTGATTGGTTTTCGAAGATGGCCATTATCACAGCCTGCAAGAAGAGCATCACAATGGCAGATACCGTCGAGTTCTTCTTCGAACGGGTGTGGGTCCATTTTGGGATACCACAAACCATCACCCTAGATCGGGACAACATGTTCCTCAACAAATTTTGGTCAAGTCTTTGGTCACTGTTGGACACCAAGCTCACTAAATCCACTACTTTCCATCCCCAAAACAATGGTTGGATAGAGGTTGCCAATCAGATGATTATGCACACCTTGCGCATGTACAACTATAAGAATCCACATAAATGGGATGAGAGTCTTCCCTATGTTCAACACAACTACAACAAGGCTCTCTATTGGCACAGGAGCATACCCAGGGTTCAACGCTTCAACAGTGCACCAACAAAACCTTAACTACCGACCCTTTCAGCAACACCTGCGAAGCAGGCGAAGTCTCACCCGAGGTAGGAGAAGGGGGGTTTATAGGATGTAGGTGTTTGTAACCAAGATGGGACACATATATGTGATAACAACACTTCGCAGAGTACTCTAGAAACACTTATAATATGATATGCATTAGTTCATTAGCTTCATTAACATCGCAGAACAAACCCTAAGACTAGATCGATGTAGTAACAATAAAGATTAAGCACTTCAATCATTCAACACATAGAACTGGGTTAGATCTAACATTCATTCATCCATAATACCAATAAATAACTAATCATCAACAGATCTATACATAATAAGAAAACAACTGAGCATATTCATAACATAAGAAACACAACACAAAGCACACCAAAGACACAAGATATACGTGGTTCACCCTAGTGTGGGGCTACGTCCACCAACTGCTTCATCTTCTTTATTATTCTTCAATATCTTATATTCATCTGCTCCTGTGCACTAAGCCATAGAGACAAGATTCGTAGAGGACAGGAGATCTGCGCACTGAGCGCCAGATCCTCCTTCCCAAAACTAGGTCACGACACAAATCCCACTTCTCTATCGAGCACAGATCCTTACATACACAATTTGTTGCACAAAGAAACCCAAAACTACTTGCACTTAGCCTTGCAAGATATTGGCTCCTTTCTACATTACGTTCTTACTTATTTATACTTTTACATTTCCTTACAAAAATGCCTAAACATGGGTAAACCCATGGGCTGACATCCCATAACCCATTAAAAAAACCCTAATGAACCCCTTGTTGGGTCCACATAGCCCACAAAACAAGTGAGATCCGCGATCTCAGCACCACCATGGCTCTCCATCTTTTATCCTCGCATCTACATACAAAAGGTGGTCCAAACCTGACCAAGGTTTCCTCAAAACTTGGTTGAGGGACAACAACTCCCCAACACTCACATGTGACTCGTCCCGAGTCACTCAAGTCTAGGCAGTGTCGCTTCGAAGGCCTCAAGCTTCACTCGAGCTACCTCGACTTGATGCTTCGACTGAGCCTCCTGCTCAACGAGCTCCTAGATTGTCTGCGCTGTAACAGGCCCTTCCGGGTGTTGTTCCAATGTTTCAACCACTTGGTCCAGTTGCGATCCTTGTCCTTCAATTTCTTCAAACACCTTGCAGGCTTCAACCTGCACAAGTTGTTTTTTCTAGGCGACTTCCATTACTTTGCCTTGGATGATAGTAATCTGTTGTTGTATCATGCACTTCTCCTATGATTTTTTCATTCACTTGAATGCAATGAGCATCTTCATTTGTGCCTTCATGGAGAATTCCTGCTACTACACCTCCTATAGTTGTGCTTCCAACTTCCTTAGCTCTGGATCTTCTGTGAGGAATTCATAAGTCTGCGCACTTCTATCACTCAACTATTTTCACTCTGAGGTGAGGGCCCTTATCCTTATTACCGCGTTCTTGTCAGCTTCCTCTCTTTGATCATGCACTTCTTGTGGGGTGCTCTGTACTGCTTGGACCTCCAACTCTGTTATCCTAGTTTGAATTTGTTGGATGGTCTCAACTAGCTTCGCCACTTGAGCCTCGACCGACTCCTGTTCCTCCTGTGCCAAGCCTGACATAGAGAGACATGATTTATTCACTACCTCTTTGACTGAAGTCCATTCCGCAAGCAACTTCTCCTTCTCTTTCTATAGCTAGACTTTCTCCTCCTAGACCATCGCCTGGAACTTGTCTTTTTCATTTTCATAGGCGGTTACACAGTACCGCACTACGCGTAATTGTTCTAAAACTTCCTCTTTCTCTTGTTTCAAGTCTTCGGTAGTCTTCTCCTTCTCTTCTTGGAATTTCTGAATTCGAGCCTATGTCGCATCTACAAGTCTTCTTAATTGGGTTGGTTCATCCCCCAATTCTGCAATCTGTGACGAGGAAGGCACAATGGGTACTGCGTGGACCGAATGAATAAATTGTTGTATTTCCTTTAGTTCCTTCTCAACCCTTTCATACAAATCCTCCTACTTCACACCATATATCTGCAAGATATCCTCTGAAGCATCCTCCATGGATCCAAGGACTAGACTGATGTCATCCTTCGTGAGAGTGGCCTCCAACTGGGGCTTACTAATGCACGTCTTCTTTCTTGTTGAAGGTTTCTTTGGAGAAACCTTCCTCTTCTGCAGTGTTACAGTAGGGGGATCTTTCGACGGTGTAAATTTGCCTTCACCTTTATTTTCTTCTTCATCCACTCCTCCTTGTCCATTTGCGTCGTCTCCTCCTCCTAGCGAGCCGGATCCATTTCCTTCAGAGGCACTATCCTCCTCATCAGTCTCTATATTCTGGATTTCCTCCTTTTTCTTCTTCTTCTTCGCACTGCAGTGTCCGGCATGCTTGAACCGGGTGACTAGGGGGCTTCCTACGATGTCAGTGTCGAAGAGTTATTCATCAGCAAAAGGTATAAGTAACTCTTCCAGCCACTCCTTCGTGATCTGCTCCATGTCGTTGTCTGTCATATTGTAATATGATTGCAACTCTTCCTTTCTCTCATCTCTGCACGCAGTGATATATATAAAATGTTGATCTGCGAAGAATTTCACAAAAGGTCGATACTGGTGCAAGGTGCATGTTGTCATGCGCATAAATGATTCAATGGAAACCTTTAGTTGCTGTTAATATGCATGGAACACAACGTTCAACTGTCATTGATTCGAAATGTCGTTGGTGTACCACAAGGTAGAGAACTTAGCAGCCAACGGCTCCGATGGTTCGATCTTCAGGAAAGTGGCTCCTTCAAGAATTTTCCAGGTGAAAAATGCGATCAACACAATCAACCAGCTGAAGTGGAACTCTCAAGTTCTTTGACGAGGTAACTCGCCCAATTCATCTGCATGCCCTCCACACATTTTCCTGTAAGGTCCAATATGAACCCGGTGACCTGTGTGGGGTGGTTATTTCTTATGAGCTTGCCACCTATGAGTTGGCAAGTGAGGCGCATTGCACTATCCTGGATAGAGGCTACCTTGTAGCCTCACTTTCCCTTTTCGACTTTGCAGTATGCTTCCTTGATGCATTGTGCTAGGAAGCAGTCCGAGGCCTTCCCTAGGTAAAACTAATGAGGGTTGGGTCCCTTCATGCTTAATACTGTAATCAAGTGGATCATCTCCGGATCCACAGTAATCCATCGATTGAGCCATGGGTATCCACCATGGTAACACGACAAGAGGATTTTGATGCAAGCGTTAACCTCCCAATGGCGGCCAAAATGGGGAATCTTCATCACATTGAGCATAGTGGACTGTGCCAGCTCCTTAATCCATGGCTGAGAGACAATGTGAGTCTTCTTCCCAGTTGTCTTCATCAAGTATTTGTGGGGTGCTTGCATAGAATAGTTCTTCCTATTCCCTTCAGAATGTATGAGGTGATCAGAGTGTACTCATAGTCTCGTGCAATGTTTTCATGGTTAACCACGCCATCCAATGGTGGAATGTAGTCTAGTAATATCGATGGGATCTGCTTCACATTATCCAAATCACTGCGATGCTTACTTCGCTGCTCAGTCGTGGGGTTGGTACAACTTGAATGTCGTCTAGTTGAAGGGGAAGCCTATAGTCCCTTGGTCGACGATGCATGGAAACCTTCAAACATAGCTCTATCAACCATAAAACATAGCTCTATCAACCGTAAACTTGTTAAGAACCTCCTCTATGGACTTCTCTAACTCAGTGCATTCACTCGACATTCTCACTTTTAAAAATATAGGTCGAGGTAGGCGAATAGATAAGAGGGGTAGATGAATGGATGGCGATGTCTAGCTTCTGAAATCACAGTTCGACACATAATCAATTCTCTGTTAGATCAGTTAATCACGAGTGGAAAAAAGTGGTCTCGGTGCAATGACCAATGGGTTAAATAAGTGAGCGTCGTAATGGATTCCTTCAACGGGCAGGGATGCTTCCATCAATGTGAATCTGTCCATTATGGCACGGTCTCAACATCCCAAAAGTATTCCATCCACCCATAAATTCATTTTATATCCATTCCAGAGCGTCATTCTAACGGGTAGGGTGCCTCCAACGGTCATATAGCTTCTCCAGGGAGAAATCCCATTTTGCACGGTTCTGTTGTTCCGACAAGGTTCAAATCCTGCAAACTTGCCTCCTGCGAAGTCTTCCATATGTTGTCTGTAGCTTCCTACTATCGAGCTGCAGATATACCATGTAAATCAACATTTAATTTTCAACTCGGGAAGGTAGACTTAGAGGAACCAGCACAGGAAATGTAGGGCTGAAGAGGGGGTTTAAAGGATGCCAAGCTACTCTCTGAACTGCTAAAAGAAACTCACTGGAAAGAGCTACTGTACCCTACTTTTCTATGTACTACTCGGTACTACTCGGTACTAACCGGTACTGTTCTGTATATGCATGTAAAAGATAAACTGAAAACAACTAAGTTCTTGCTACTTATCACTCCACACAACTCAGCAACCATCCTATGAAACGTTCTATTGTAATCAAATGAAACTCTTTCATCCCATGAGATACCCAAACTAGTTCCTGAATGTTGAGCAGTCTAAATGTGAAAACTGAAGAAATGAAATCAATGACTGAAAATATAATGCTAAACTTGAAGCTTGAAATGTTAAACCCTCTGTTGCAAGTACAAATGCTATTTTTGTTCTATGAAATCAATGAGAAAACGATTGAAAGATAATGTCTATTGTAAATGCAATATACACAGCTCTGTTTCCATCGAAGGGGGCCTTGCCTTCTCTGTCAATAGGCCATTCTCTAAATCAACACATACTGGCAAATAAATAACTCACAGCTAAAATGGCAAGAACAGAAATCGGATTACTGGAACTCTCACTATTTTATTGAAAGATAAGGACAATACAACTGCTTGGACACTTTCATTCCTCTCTCTGATCTATGCTATGTCTATCCCCCCATTTCTCCAAACCTATCCGTGTTTCAGATTTCTCTACCTATTTCTCTTTCTCGAGCATAGCATAACATTTTTCCAACCCTCTGGCAATGCCTCGCATCTCTTTACATACGTTCCAGATCTCTGGCAATGTTACATAACGTTTCCATCTCTCTCTGGCAATGTTACACCACGTTTCAGATCTCTGATAATGTTACATAACGTTTCCAGCTCTCTCTGGCAATGTTACACCACATTTCAGATCTCTGGAAATGTTACATAACGTTTCAGATCTATGGCAAGGTTACATAACACTTCTGACCTCTGGCAGTCGTGGCTTTGTGCCCTAGAAGTTATAAAATGGTTTTAAGAATATCACCGGAGGATTGGACACGTTTTACACAGTCAATCATGCCACGATTTCCTTCCTTGCGTTATGCACGAATTTAAATGCTTGATGCCAGCTGTTTCAACGATTCAAACAAACGGTTCCCCCCAGGGCCAAGCTCCAGTGAATACAGAGCAAGCTTTT
>ML794407.1:559035-573790 GCA_009831015.1 Picea engelmannii | reverse complement strand
CACTTCATGGTTTCTGTATACAATGGAATATATATGTGTAACAACACAGAAAGAATGCCATTTGCTAAACAAAAGACTTCAGGAGAGTAAACAATATCTTCAAGAACCAGCAAGAAAATGTTATAAATCCGGAGCCCAACACCTACAACTTTTCCAACTTGGTTTTATTTTTATTGAGATTCCTTGCTTTCTTTCCTATGATATGAGTTTCTCTAACTATTTCTGGAATCCTCTTTCCATTACTATTCTTATATTCTCCTAGCGTAGTGACTTTGCACTGTTGATGTTCTCTTAAAGGGTCCAAAGTTAATATCTCTTCTCTTATTAATTTCAGGTTGGGTATTATTCTTTCTTTCATGGATAGGTCCTTCAAACCTCCTTGCGTTCTTTCAACTTCGACAACTAATTCTCTTGCCCTCTGTTTCCTCTACTTATCTTCTCGTTCTTCTATTAGTCGGTCTATTTTTCTGGCTATGAAATCCCTTAGTTCTTTCTTTTTATTTTCTATAGATTCTTCCTCTGATTTCCTTATGATCTGATCCTTCTCAATCCAAATCTTTCCTAACAAAAGTGGGAAAGGGGCGTTGTTCTCAACAAACTTAATGACTTCAAATTCCTTTTCAGTCAATGTTCCATGGACAATGATAGGTACTTTAGTAACTCTTCCACATATGGTTATCATCTTTCCTTTAAACAAACATATTCTTCCTAATGAAGGTACCACAGTAGGCTTTCCAAAAATCTCCCAAGTTTCTTCTATCATAATATTCACTTGTTTTTCTTCATCCAATACATAGTCTATGTCGAAGTCTTTTATTCTTTCACTTATGCACTGTTTTAATTTCAGGATCTCTGGTAAACTGACATATTTATGATAATTCATTTTTTCTTTCAACTGTTATAACATAGTCTGAGATTTCTCTGATTCTTTCTCTTTATGATTCTCTAACATGCTCTTAGTCTCTTGAATTTCTTCATAGTTTCCTTGTCTCATGTTCATCCTTTCAACTTTAGCAATAATCTTTGGACAATCCTCAACTTCATGACCAACAACTTTACAACAAAGAAAAATAGGACCTATACCAGGGCATTCCTTAGCAAGATGTCCCGGTCTTCTGCAGTTATAACATAGTGTCACTCCTCTCTTTCTTTTAAACGTTCCCCAACCTCTTCTGTACTGCACACTAGGACCACAGTGCTAGATCTACAATCTGCAAAAATTCTTTCTAGGTTCTTGCATCTACTTATTAGTCCAAAAAATCTTCTATGCATAGAAATAACATATCTTTCTTCATTTATATTAGCTTTACTTAGATCAACTCTCTCTTCCAACTGCACCCTAGATTTCAGATTAGGACAAAATCTATTAAACATACTTAAATTCATGCTTTCAAAACACAAATTTTCACTTATCTTACTCTTATCAAAGCACAAAGCTTTATCTCTTTTAAGATCTTACCTCTTTTCTTCAGGTCATATTCCTCTCTTAGCACAGAGCTTTGCAATTCAAGTAGAATATTGCATTCTACAACAACAAATCTACGCACATAGATTCTCTTTTCTTCAGTTCCCAACAATCGTAGTTTCAGGTCCCAACAAAAGAACCATTTGTTGGCATAGAGGAAGACCTAGGGTTCAAGGCTTCAACAACGCACCAACAAAACCCTAACTACCGACCCTTTTGACAACACCTGCGAAGTAGGCGAAGTCTCACCCAAGGTAGGATAAGGGAGTGTTATAGGATGCAAGCATCTGTAACCAAGATGGGACACAGATCTATGATAACAACACTTCACAGAGTACTATAACAACACTTAGAAGATGATATGCATTAGTTCATTAGTTTCATTAACATTGCATAAAAAACCCTAAGACTAGATCGACGCAGTAACAATAAATATTAAGAACTTCAATCATTCAACACATAGCAATGGGTTAGATCTAACATTCATTCATCCATAATACCAATAAAACACTAAGCATCAATAGATCTATACATAATAAGAAAAACACTGAGGATATTCATAACATAAGAAACACAACACAAAGCACACCAAAGGCACAAGATATACGTGGTTCACCCCAGTGTGGGGCTAAGTCCACCAATTGCTTCGTCTTCTTTATTATTCTTCAATCTCTTACATTCATCTTCTCCTGTGCACTAAGCCACAGAGCCAAGCTTCATAGAGGACAAGAGATATGTGCACTGAGTTCCATATCCTCCTTCCCAAAACTAGGTCACGACACAAAGCCCACTTCTCTATCGAGCACAAAGACTTACAAAAACAATTTGTTGCACAAAGAAACCCAAAACTACTTGTACTTATCCTTGCAAGCTATTGACTCCTTTCTACATTACATTCTTACTTATTTATACTTTTACATTTCCTTACAAAGAGGACTAAACATGGGTAAACCCATGGGCCGACATCCCATAACCCATTACAAAAACCCTAATGAACCCCTTGTTGGGTCCACATAGCCCGCAAAACAAGTGAGATCCATGATCTCAACTCCTCCATGGAGCTCCATCTTTGATCCTCACATCGAAGTCCAAAAGGTGGTCCAAACCTGACCAAGGTTTCCTCAAAACTTGGTCGAGGGCCAACACTCTCCATAAATCCACCGACCATAGCCCATTTCAGGCGGGGTTAAGATTCCAACCCTTGGGTACCATTGATGTTGCACTACCTCTTGCAACCACATAGGTAGAATATTCCCATGCTTTGTCTGAGGTCAAAAAATCCCCCAGATTCATTGAGCAGATTCAACACATCCGCGAATAGGTCCGTGATTTTGCAGAAATCCAATGCTAAGTACAAGAAATGCCATGATCAACACTGGGTATCGCACCAGTTTCAAGTGGGAGACAAGGTATCGTTACATTTGTAGAAAGAGTGTCTTGAAGGGACCCATAGGAAGCTCTGCCCACTTTTTTATGAGCCTTATACTATCACCAAGGATATGGGTAGCAATGCTTTTGAGCTCAACACTCCACCCTTCCTTGGCTTGCATGTAGTCTTCAATATGGACCTCCTTCGACCATATTTTTCACCATTATTGGACACCTCATAGATCGCAGAAAAATTGACACCAATAGAGATCAACCCTGACTGCATGGAACAAACATCCACTGATCATATAGTGGACACACAGGTCAAGGGCACTCGCTAGCAGAGAATCCAACTTTATCGGGTTGTCAAGATAGGAAAACTCCACCACCAAGGCAAGAGGCTCACCCGGGGCCAAATTCAACAGAAGTTTCCTCACCTAATGGGGGCACTCAACGCAATGGGGACCATTTCTTCCTAAGAGGGGTATCCGGGTGGATATTGGTGGCCACCCAACTATTCCAATTGGATCCTATTGACACTTTTTAGTTCAACACGTTCTTTAGTAATTATTTGTAATTGTGGGTTCTACACTTCTAGGTCTGTATGAGTCCCTACATAGCCTCTAGGTGGAGATTAGTGGCTGCCCACCTAATCCAACTCGCTTATTTTGGATGTTTTCATGTCAGCACATCTTTTTGTACTTCCAGGGCTATTTTGGGGCCCTAAATAATGTTTTTTTGGCTTTCCATAGTCAAACTATAGACGAAGTTAGAGTTTGATGGCATAATGTGTAGTTCTTGAAAAGACCTTTCCAACTGGTTATCACGTGCCTAAAAAATAGGTCGTATGCAAAAGTTACGACCCTGGGAAGTTGACGTACCAACTTGCCCATCGGGGCCCACATAAATTTTGGTGTTTCATCTCCTAGGGTTAGATTTTTGGATGTCTAGGGTTTTGGAATTCATGAGTAATGTTAAAAATGTCTCTGGAGCCTCATTGTAATAATTTTTCTCATACGGATGCACATAGAAGCCACATCTCTTCTCATAGATAACTACCACCATTCGAGCAAGTTGTTTTCAATTCTGCAGTTTTACAGTTTCAACCTATTTTATTTATTCAATAGAAGTTATTGTTCACTATATATATGTTGTTGTTCTTGGTATCTCTATTTTATTGTGTTCAACATGTTATTCTTTTCATTATGCTCATAAATCTGGATCACGGACATATCTCTCAATATTTAATACACAAAACCCCTTAAAAAGGTTTTTGAAGGAATGGGGCATAAAAAATTCATTTTCCTGATCCATCTCAAATTTTAGTTCCACTATCTCCATTGAATTTTGATTGCCACGATCTTTCTAATGGCTATCGCCATGCTCGAATCCGAGCTCAGAATTGGGAGATATGCCTTTCCAAATTTCTTCGGGGGTTAATAGTCACGGGCCACGTGGCACCTACATGGATCCGACTCATTCATATCACCTCGAATTCTCCGATATCTCGAAGCTCCCCACGCTCCTAGGTCTATGGTGGAGATCCATCCAACATTAATCGATGGTGGATCCTTATCCTTGGGAACACACGTGTTTAAGGTAAAATTCAACTTTCAATGCTTTTGGGCACACATAGTTTTAACGACCCAAATCTCCTGGAGTACTTTTCTTTCGAAGTCCCATGGGCTTTCTACGTGGCTCCGACCTTCAGGCATTTCTACATCACACTATTCAAAATCCTTTAGAGTCGTAGAGTCCTGGACTTCTGAAGTCTCTGTACTTCACCATTCATGTGGCCAGGTAGACACGTACCAAGGACTGACATGCAGTGAGGGACAGGGGTGACACGTGACACCTCAATCATGAGTCCACATCACTCTGGGTGATGTCAACGAGCCACGTCGACCCCTAAAACAACCTTATAACGTTCCTTCGATCTCATGGTCAAGATTTTTCCACGTAGACCCCTCGATCTACGACTCTCATTACTTCAAAGATTTGACATTTGAGAGTTTCACTATGCAAAATCCCTGTTTCTCTCAGAGTTGGTCAGTGCCAGAATGACCACTTTCTAGATCTGATAGTCAGGGAGGATCCTGAAGGGTTCTCATATCCATGACTCACATCACTTCATCGATTCGACATTCGGGAGTTTTGGAAGTGTCACACCCCCAAATTCTTTGAAATGTCTAGTCTCCAAATGATCAGATCTGGCGACATGTGTCCTTAACGATGGATGGGTGAGATGGACTCTATTTTTCATGATTTTGGGAGCCTTCACACTTTAATGAATCTCGTCCAACTTCCTCCAGAGTGCTAAGTCTTCGGACTATGAGATCTCCTGCCATGTGGACAAAACATGTAATTTCAAGAGATGACACATGGCAAGGAAAATAGGACATATGGCCCCTTCAACGGGTGACACATGTCACATGTTAATGGACCTATAGGATCTGTGAAATGCCCAAATCCAGGTGATATGTGGCACATTGATCTTGGATCCATTCCACCCCCCTTTTTCCTTAATGCACGCATACTCATTGAAGTCCCAAAATCTCTCCATGTGGTCTCGGCCATTCGGTGATCGGTGTTCGACGTTTGGCATTTGAACGTTCGACGTTCATTGTTCTACGTTGAACGTCTATGTTTGGTGTTCGATGTTCTACATGAACATCAATGTTCAACGTTCAATGTTCTACATTGAAATTCAACGTTCGATGTTCAACATTCTACGTGAACATTGGTGTTCGACATTCGACGTTCTACGTTGAAATTCTCTCTATGATACTACACCCCAAATCCTTCGAACTCCCAAAATGGTCAACACCAGACTGACTATATCATAAATCCGACGGTTGGAATAGTTCCCGAGCATCCTCAAATATATGACCCATATTAACTTTGAGCTCCGGGGCTTCGGGGGATCCGTCTCCTTTACGATGAATACCAAAATTCTCCGAACTTGAAAATATTGGAGGATTCGAGGGGTGAATACCCGTGCTCCTTCGCCAAATCCAATGGTTGTGACAGACCTTGGATCCTCCCGAACGAATCTCATCTGCTCGTCTTCCAAACGAAAGGATCTTCCCTTTTGAGACTTAAATCTTGCTATCCTTCCTGATCTTTGTCAATTATGAAAGACTTAGGCGCTGGCATGCACTTTGTGCTCTTTCTCTTGAGCTTAACAGACTCCTTCTCCTAGGAGACTAAAAAAATCTTGGAATGTTGATAGACATACGAGAAACTAAGACCAAGTTTGACAAACTCACAGTTCATTTGTTTAAATTTGAGCCACTATAGGGATCGAGCATTTAAGAATACAAACCAGATAGTTCCTTACTTTCTTAAATACACAATCAAGAAAAAGATAAGGGAACACATTCTAACCATCAAGCAACATGCACATCCCTAAAATATTCATAGGATATCCAACTTTATTTTACACTTACAGCTCAAATATATAGGGTATGAGAATACTCATCTATTTTAGATTGTAGCCAACGAACTGACTGTGGGTGTGCGCCTTTCCACCCAACCATAGGATTAGAGGCATTCACTCTTATCACTCTTGCCACCCCCGTTTCGAGCCATGATATCACCAGGGAACTATGCCATTTCTCAGAGACCTTCTCTCTGTTATAACATCCCTGCGAGGTTTATCAGATACTTCCCTAACATCAAGCTCACAACCTTCCTCTTTTCTTCTGCATATCTTGGTCACACACTCCCCTTTGTGCATGTGTTATGGTCTGGTGTCTCTCCTGCTCTCTGCAGAGCCTCTCACGCGCACCTCTTCCTTCATGTCTTCTCCTTGTATTCCCTCGCTTGTATCCTCCTGACAAGGTTATGGGCCTATCCATTTCCTTCTGTCAAAAGGAAACTCAAGTCATCCTGGGTCTGTAGGAATTTGTGGTACGTTAGGATGACATCCTCTTGTCTCCTCAGCTAGACCATTCTTCCATTCATGGGGGTGGTTGATCATCCAACCACCATTCCTTCCTTCATTAACTGATTCCTCTCCTTGGGATCCGGATGAGGCTTATTATCTTAGTAAGGGAATTTGGGTCATTTGAGCTAATGAACCCTCTCCACAATTTCCTCACTCTTTCCTCTAGTGATATCATGTCTAGTACTTCAAGGCTTCACCCCCAAAACCATTCATTGAAAAATATAAATAATACATTTACATTGTTCCCATGCCATAACATGGTGACCATAATTAATGATTAATTATAGGCTGGGGGAAATAGGGGTATTACAATCCCCTCCCCCTTAAAAAGGAACACTATCCTCAGTGTTTTTTCTCAGTAACACCTGTCATGCCTTTCTCATTCAACTGCTCTAGAATTATTGACCCTCTTTATTGGTCAGGTCCTTTTCATACTCTTTGCCTTCATCACCCATCTTCAATAATATTGGACAACAAGAATATTAATCACAAATTTCATGCGTAAACATTTTACTGTTGCTAAAAATATAAGAAAATTTCATAACTTAGCACAATACTCATCTGTGCAGTTCATGGATTTGTATCCACATGGATGTCTTGTTTTCTTGGCTCACTGATTTTCCTGGACATACCCATTGTGTGCGTGATCCCAATCAATAGTTTATAAGAATTATCAAAGTATCCTCTTCCTTGCGGTCACTCACCTTCCAGGCCCAGGCTCAGGTATCCCCTTCTATGCTATATAGTTCCTCCGATGATCCATCTTGCCTTGCCAAGGACTTATTTCACAAGAATAATTTTAGATACTTCATTGAGCCTTACAGTCGAGGCATCCCTTAGACTTTATCTCCTGAAACATCCCTTCGACTTGTATTTCCATAACACAACATATTCTAGGTGATCATGGCTTACCACGGGGTTCTCATGTCTCAACAAAAACACATTTCACACTTTCCAGCTTGACAGCCTTCATATTTCCTCCCTAGATAGATATTTTTCATCTCACCTGTATCACAGGTATACAAAATTAGGAGAGATTATCATCAATTTCAAATTCAGAATTTTCTTGCAAATATGTTACCCACAGATTTCCACATTCTCCATTTATTTTCATATTTGTTCCACATTGGAACCAGATTCACAAGTATGGGAATTTCCTTTCCATAGCAATTTAGTTGAGTAGGCAATTGGTCTTCCTTATGGGCTTACAACACTGCCATATCCAAGCCCCTTTTTCCTCCTGCAATTTCAACATCCTTAGCTAAAAAAAATGTTAATTTTCATGCACATTATATTTTCAAATGATGCATACTAACAATCCAAGTCATTTTGTACAAAGAAAAATGGAAGTATTATTATTTATGTAATCATCCTTTCAACATACTAAATTTTCCAAATGAAATTCAAATATTAAATGACTTTAATCAATGTGCCAATATTCATGGCCACATTCATACCCAATGCACCCTTGTATTGATTTTCATGCTGCCACACTTGTTGACAAGCACTCTATTGTGGTTTGGAGTTTAACCAACCTCTTCACCATATGGCCTATTCCCTCTCATTCACTCTTACAATAAGACTATGCTTCCTGGTACAGGATTATCACGATCCCAAATCAGTGCACATGAAACTAAATGTTTCTCTTGAATGCACCCAAGAAGTCTTCCTTCATTAGTAACCAGGGTGCCAACACTCATGGCCACCCAATTTTCTCTTTTATTTAACACCTATACAATGTAAGTAAAATATTGGAAGGCCCTCCTTCCTTAATGGAAGATCCGTTGTCTACCCATTATGCAAACCTGCATTTCCTCGAAGCAATTCCATGCAATGTGCTAACTATGAGCACCTTTATTGCCCATTCTCCCTAGATTGGTCATTGTACCCATGGTACTCTTTACTCAGACATTTTCTTGCAAGGATTATAACTCATCCTTGACTAGCATAGACTTCTTCTCTCTATTGTTTAGATTTGTCCTTCCTAAATCTTACCCTCCTTGGGTAACAATGACATACAACATCCACTCAAAATTATTTGCATATCATTAGGATAATGAAATCTTTTCAGAAGGGATTCCTACCAATTCCCTTCATACCTCATGCCACATAGGTATGAAAATTCTTATACCTTCTTTGGCTGCTAGCACCCTCTCAAATATTACCTCATCAATGGTGTTGTGTGGGTGATTTTAAAGTTCCTTCAAAAATATTTTAATAACAACCTTCTCATAGTTATCCTTTTCTTGAGGTTGTCCATCATTGGCAACTGTCTTTCTCAACAACTCCAATTCTTTTCTACACATGTCATCCATCATAAATATATATATTAGTTGTTAGGTAAAATAAAAATGCATGTATCATAGCATTTTAGTCAATAAAACCTTTTCAGATATGTCCTAGCATATCTTTATGCACTTCATTACATTATTCTTAATGTTTTCAGGAGTGTAACACAACAATTCTCAACTATTTCCTCAGCCATACAAATGTCATCATTATGGTGTCAAAACATTTACTTTCATCAGCATACCAACTTTCTCGTCCTAGAGAAAAACATAATATTTGATAAGAAAGGAGTTAAGGCTATTCCTTTTTCCCCACTCCACCTACACATCATGGGACCTTTAGTCCAATTGAGTTATTTTCCAAGGCCTCACTGCCTTTGTTTAATATGGATTCAACCAAGCCTATTCATTCAAAATTACCTACTTACTTATTCTCCTTTATCTAACTATATTTGTTCTTCATATTTTCTCATCTAAGACCTACAACTATGTAATCAATTCAAAGATCTTAGGTGTAACATCCCCGACCACCAATAGGTTGGGAAATGCCACTACTGCGGAATATACAGTTATATATAATATGCATTAAATCAAATTAAAAAATTTAACATAGAGTTACTGCCATGATACAGACTTAAATATAATTAACAACAATTCATACATGCAACGGAATACATGAAAATATACAAGCATTACAGACATGCATTACATATACATTAAGCACATAATGATAATTATCTTTTAATTGGAGTAAAATCCACTGACTACGTGCATACCTTCCATGAACCTCCCAACCATAGACCATGCTGCTCATCATGCTTAGCAGTGGGTCACCCCCGAGCTTGGACTAAGCTCCACCCAAGGCAAGGGAATCCTAGACTAGGGTGAGGTTACAGGAAACTGCACAGTGCAACTGGAAGGATTATCCCCAGGAGCCTTCTTACGCCCACTACTCCCAAAATATAATTCCCCACATGCCTGTTCCACCTAGGAGTATACACCTTCACTGTAACAAAGTCCATCGACTACTTCACCTCCCTCTCAGGGTCTTGAAAACATGCCAGATCAGGAATTCTTAGAGCTCCGTAGATGGTGCTAGACTCTCTCTTTGAGAAAATCACTTCCCAACAAACTCTCTCACCTGGAGAGAGATGCTCACAGGCCTAACAACCTGCCTCTTTAGCCACTTTTGACTCAATTCTCGCAAGGTGAGAACAACAACAAGGCTCAGTAGGGAACAAAAAACGACATCAAGACACACTCAGTCCAGGAGCTGTGTTGCCACAATAACCAACTAGAAAATGGGTATGGACACCCAAAATGGTAACAGTCAGACGCTAAGACTCAGCACACTCAGGCGACTACCCAAGTGCATCGGGTTCCATAGAAGACACAAAACGACCAACGAATTATGGGTTTCAGAGATGAGTGATTATGCAGAGGTCCAACGTAGAGGCAAAATGGTTTTTCAGACAGTAATATCAGTGAACTCAGGCGGAAGATGCAATAATGGGAGAGAGAACCCCCAACACGGCTCAACTCATCAGCTTTAACTTCATGCGCCCAGGTTGACACTTGTCTTCCTGGAGATGCATGCACTACATTTGGATTTGTTCCCCTTTCCCATGAACTTAGGACATCACTCATCAATTGTCCACCTTAGCCTTTAGGAAATAATAATAAACTATTATCCTCTTTAGAGGTAATCCCCCTAGATTATCCCCTAGGCCCAAACACTTATCCTCCTCCCTTACCCAACCTTGTGGAAGCTTAGTCACCCATTACTCTTTCTTCATGGTCGGTTTGCATGCAGGGATGTTTATATCTTTTATTAATCATTTTTCATAATTACATATACAAAATAGGCTCTTAGCCTTAGCATCCTAGGCTCTTTGGCCTAATAAACACATAATCCCACCAACTTATATACACTTGGCTCACCAGCCTATAAACATAATTACAATTCATAATATAAATGGGGCATGTCCTTGGGGTATTACAATCCCCTCCCCTTATTTTTGCACTGTCCTTAGTGAAACTCTTTACACAACATCAACAAGATTTCCAAAGTATTCAAAATGATGTGGGGATTCTTCCCGCATAGCATCCTCATGCTCCCATGTTGCGTCCTCAGGACCGTACCAGGTCCATTGGAGCTTTACAATCCCTATGGCTCGATTCCAAAGTTGTTTTCTCTTCCGTTCCAATATGCGCATCGGATGCACTTGCAAGACTCCTTCTTGCTCTACCTGAATCACATTCCAATCATTAACATGATTAACATCGAGTATATATTTCTTAATCAATGAAATATGAAAAACATTATGTACAGTCCTAGATGCAGGCAATGAAAAAATATATGCAATGTATATATATGTATGAACAAATAATTCTAATAACATTATAACCTGTATACAAGAAACACAACATACAATGAATAGAGAATTGTACTTATCTTTTGATTGAGAAGACCTTCCACCCTTGAGCAAGGCTATGACTCCATCGGGGAAATGGAATCCCAACATAGCCATGATCCACAATCCATATACACATGGTCTAGGCTAAGGTACCAAACCTCGACAACACTCCAACCAATGGTCTCTCATTCCCCACATGCCTGTCCCACCCCAGGAGAGTACACCTTCACTATCACATAGTCCATCGACTGTTACACCTCCCTTTCCTTGGGATTCAGCAACAGGCCGACTCAGGAAGTCTCAGAGCATCGTGGCTCCCAGAGTTCCAACTTCCCTCAAAGGTCTCCAGGTAACTTCCAGGCCTCATACCGGGGAACCTATCCCCACACTTATCCCTCCAGGGCTCCAACCTTATCCAAGGCAACCCAAGGAGAAGTGTACACACAATCAGATCCACCGGGGATCCACAGGGTAATATCTGTTGTCTCCAATCAACATCTTCCCTGAGATACTCATTGTAATCAACATTCTAACTTTAATCAACATCATCTCATCTGCATCACCCACATGCATTTATCATGAGAAAACATAAAAGAATTCATTTAGGAACTCCAACTAGTTCAAAAGGAAATTCAACTTTTCCCCCAAAACATGAAATTCTATTTCATAATTCATCTTGTTTGTTGCCATATTATGAATGCAACCATCCTTGTGGTTTTCCACATGCACCAAACTGCATACCATTTTTCCTGTAATGCTTCATATTGCATACAACCAACAACTGTTAGTATTTGTTGTACATCATATTCAATTGCAATATGTACAAAATCTTATGCAATGATATTAGAATTTCCCTCACCTAGCAATTCAGTCACAATTACCCAACAATTTAATAAACTAGAACAACTCGTCATTCTATGCATATACATGTTCACAGTGATATCTGTAAGTTCATTACTTCTTTTTCTGAACAAGAAAATTTCCTGTAGTCAATGCTCATGTGACTACTTGACTTGCAACTTTCCTATTGCAATGTCTAACCCTCCCTGAAATGTCCTCAACTTCATGAGTTAACAACATTTCAGCGATTAGTAACAATTATTTCCATGCAATAATATATATGCATGTACTTACAAAACTCATTCAATGATCAGGGGATCAAATTTTGCTCAAAAATTCAAAGTGCTCGGAATCGTTTCAAATCAAACGAGAGCGTAGGCCTCGTCCTTACGAACCCAATGCAACTCGTTTGGGTTCAAACGAACATCAGGAGCGAGAGATATCACGTTCTGTTCAAAATGACAAACATGCAAAAAAAGGGATGCTGACTGTACAGTCCGTACAGATGCTGACATGGAAGGCCATACGACATGTGGAAGGCAGTTATTGGGACATTTGGCATGTGACCTGGTTTGTTGGCAGTGAATGGGATGGTGACATGTGGCCCAATCAATGGCCGCCACGTGTCACCTGTTTATTGGATTAAAATGTTTGCACTTGGCAGGAGTTGACCCCGTGACCTCCGGGCAGGGTAAATATTTGGGAAAGGCTGCCCAACCGGCGTGCCCACACATGTTACCTAACATATATATGCATTGTAATATATTTAACATTGCAAAAATGTGTGTTGGGGTGTGAACCGGGTCGGGGCTAAGCCCCGACCCATGGTTATATATTGTATTGCATACGACTGGTGCTACGGGCGGTTAGACCCACCGTAATATATGTTGTAGCCATTTGAAATGTGCACAGTTTGATATAACATGTGACGAACGTGTATGCATGCAGGTTTAAACCTTACAGTTTTGTCAACGGTTTGAAACTTTAGCCCTGTTGTGTATTGCGCGCGGTCATGTGGTGACCATGTGCCCACGGGCCTTGGTAGTTAAGGCCAACGTGTAACCATTCGACAGTTTGGACCGATTGTGCAGTTGCACCCAGTGACAAGTTTTTACGCTTTAAAATGCATGTGGGCTAGGTTGAGCCAACAAGGGTGCATTTTGTAGATGCAGAGACAACAAGCTTGAAGGGGGGACTTCTAGGAAGCCTATCTACTTCAATTTTTGCCCAAACGAGGTGCCGAAAAAGCCCAGCTAGGGGTTTTTGGACGTTCTGAAGCCATTGGAGCAGTCTATTTGGAATTTTGAGCATTGTAAAGCACATTTTTGAGCACTTTGAGCAAATAATACAAATGATTCATTGGAAGCTGGACTAGGAGATGTAGCCCAAGAGAGGGGTTAACTCCTTTATCATTTGCTGTGTTATGTGCTTTATTTTCACTGATTATGCTGTTGTTTATATGCATCTTGAATGAGTAAATCCTATTAAAGTTGTGTTGCAAAGTTGATCCATTTTCATTTTAACACATAAATTTTACTTGCAAATATTTTCAAGAATACAAGTCTTCTTCATTTTTTAGATCAAGTTGGTATCAGAGAATAGGTTTTTGAAGACTTGATTATTTGCAAGTGTTTTGTTTTTTGATGCTCACAAGGTTGAAACTCACAAGAGGATAAGGTCAACTTGTAGAGCCAAGTTCTCATCCTTCAAGGAGGAAGCATATATCATCACCACAAGTTTCAAGGAGGCATTCACCAAATATGGCTCATGAAGAGAGTCATGAACATGTTCCTGCAGAAGATGAAGATCTCGGAAAGGCTATCATGGAAATGAGAGAGATGATGAAGATATTGATGGAAAGGAATACAAGGTTGCAAGGTGAAGGCTCCAACCCTTCAAAGCATAAGGGAGACAGTGGTGATAAAACTCCAAATGGAAATGGAGGGAATGATGCTTCTCCACCACCCTCTCCTCTATCTTCTTCTTCTTCTTCTACTAATTCAAGACCTCTTCTGAATTCTCCAAAGGGACATGGTAAAAATCCTTCACAAACTCCTTCATTAAAGCTTGATATTAAATTCGAATTACCAATATACAATGGAGAAGTTAATGTTGAGAAATTAGATAATTGGATTCGTCAGATTGAGGTGTATTGTAGGATACAAAAAATTCAAGATGATGAAACTAAGATTCAACTTGCTTCTTTAATATTGGATAGTGAAACACTCTTTTGGTGGGAATCCAAGACTCAGGAGGACATGAAGAAACATGGTAAAATTTTAACTTCTTGGAATGATTTTATTGTTGCAATTAAAAGACAATTTTACCCATTGGCATATATGCAAAAGGCTACTATGGATTGGAAATTTTTTAGACAAGCTAAAGGACAGAATGTGCAAAGCTTTACTCAAGAATTTAGGAGAAGAGC
>ML794407.1:524235-555423 GCA_009831015.1 Picea engelmannii | reverse complement strand
ACTGCATGAAGACACCATCCTTGACAGGAGAATGCGAACTTCAAAACGAGGAAATGTGGAGTATCTTCGAGTTGGTCTTAAAGGTACAAATCCAAGCAAAGCCAAGTGGATTGAGGTTGGAAGAGTGAGGGAACTATACCCTCTTATTCATATAGACTGAAAATAGTCTTTTGGAGGTCCAAAAGCTTTCCAATGGGGAGGCGTGATCAGGGGATCAAATTTTGCTCAAAAATTCAAAGTGCTCAGAATCACTTCAAATCGAATGAGAGCATAGGCCTCATCTTTACGAACCCAACGCAACTTGTTTGGGTTCAAACGAACATCAGGAGCGAGAGATATCGTGTTCTGTTCAAAATGACAAACAAGCAAAAAAAGGGATGCTGACTGTACAGTCCATACAGACACTGACGTGGCAAGCCGTACGACACGTGGCAGGCCATACGACACGTGGAAGGAAGTTATTGGGATAGTTGGCATGTGACCTGGTTTGTTGGAAGAAAATGGGATGGCGACACGTGGCCCAATCAATGGCCACCATGTGTCACCTGTTTATTGGATTAAAATCTTTGCACTTGGCAGGAGTCGACCCCGTGACCTCCGGGCAGGGTAAATATTTGGGAAAGTCCACCCAACCGGCATGCCCGCACATGTTACTTAACATATATATGCATTGTACTATATTTAACATTGCAAAAATGTGTGTTGGGGCGTGAACCGGGCCGGGGCTAAGCCCTGGCCCATGGTTATATATTGTATTGCATACGACCGGTGCTACGGGTGGTTAGACCCACTGTAATATATGTTGTAACCATTTGAAATGTGCGTGGTTTGATATAACATGTGACCAATGTGTATGCGCACAGGTTTAAACCTTACGATTTTGTCAACGGTTTGAAACTTTAGCCCTGTTGTGTATTGCGTGCGGTCATGTGGTGACCATGTGCCCACGGGGCTTGGTAGTTAAGGCCAACACGTAATCGTTCAATAGTTTGGACCGATTGTGTGGTTGCACCTGGTGCCAAGTTTTTACGCTTTAAAATGCATGTGGGCTAGGTTGAACCAACAAGGGTACATTTTGTAGATGCAGAGACAACAAGCTTGAAGGGGGGACTTCCAGGAAGCCTATCTACTTCAATTTTTGGCCAAACGAGGTGCCGAAAAAGCCCAGCTAGGGGTTTTTGGACGTTTTGAAGCCATTGGAGTAGTCTATTTGGTATTTTGAGCATTGT
Organism: Picea engelmannii; assembly: GCA_009831015.1. NCBI lineage: Eukaryota > Viridiplantae > Streptophyta > Pinopsida > Pinales > Pinaceae > Picea > Picea engelmannii. The sequence continues at coordinate 554,194 of ML794407.1, read as the reverse complement.
AAAGCACATTTTTGAGCACTTTGAGAAAATAATACAAATGATCCATTGGAAGCTGGACCAGGAGATGTAGTCGAAGAGAGGGGTGAACTCCTTTATCATTTGCTGTGTTATGTGTTTTCTGTTCACTGATTATGCTGTTGTTTATATGCATCTTGAATGAGTAAATACTATTAAAGTTGTGTTGCAAATTTGATCCATTTTCATTTTAACACATAAATTTTACTTGCAAATATTTTCAAGAATACAAGTCTTCTTCATTTTTTAGATCATTCAACCATTGCATTTAGTATACAAATATATCACTTACTATGAATGATTGCAATTATCAATGCATACTTATTCAGTGCACCTTGCATTGAATTATATAATTCTCTTCATCTCAGTATGTATCTCACCATCCATAAGTTGGAATTCTGGTCAATGTGTTGACACATTCTCCACACACTTCCTATTGTCTTCCCAATTAATTGGATGCCTTCCTTTTCGACCCGAACACTACACCAAGAATATAATTCTGTGGTGTTCATTAGGGTTATCAAAAATGTTGCAGTCCAAGTTTTATTTAAAGGTAGGAATCTTTTAGTACCTGTGTGGCTCATAAACTTTCCATATTCATACCTTGCCATATCCAACCATGTCCTAGTCTCGTACATGACTAGATTACTGGTATTCATTCAAAATTACTTACTTACTTATTATCCTTTATCTAACTGTATTTTTTCTTCATATTTTCTCATCTAATACCTACAACTCTGTAAGAAATTCAAAGATCCTAGGTGTAACATCCCTGACCACCAACAGGTCAGGAAATGCCACTACTGTGGAATATACACTTATATATAATATGCATTAAATCAAGTTAACACATTTAACATAGAGTTACTGCCATGGCACAGACTTAAATAGAATTAACAACAATTCATACATGAAACGAAATACATGAAAACATACAAGCATCACAGACATGCATTGCATATACATTAAGCACATAATGATACTTATCTTTTAACTGGAGTAAAATCCACCAAATACATGCAAACCTTCCTCGAAACTCCCAGCCATAGACCATGTTTCTCATCACGCTCAACAGTGGGTCACCCCTGATATGGGACTAAGCTCCACCCAGGGCAAGGGAATCCTAGACTAGGCTAAGGTTACAGGAAACTACATAGTGAAACTTGAAGGATTCTCCCAGGAGACTTCTTACACCCACTACTCATGAACTCTCATTCCCCACATGCATGTTCCACCCAGGAGTATACACCTTCACTATCACACAGTCCATCGGTTTCTTCACCTCCCTCTCAGGGTCTCAAAAACAGGCTGGATCAAGAATTCTCATAGCTTTGTAGCTGGTGCTGGACTCTCTCTAGGATAAAACCACTTCCTAGAAAACTCTCTCACCTAGAGAGAGCTGCTCATACGCCTGAAAACCTGCCTCTTTAGCCACTTTTGACTCAATTCCCGTAAGGTGAGGACAACAACATGACTTAGTAGGGAACAAACAACGACAACAAGCCACACTTAGTCTAGGAACTACGTGGCCACAATGCCCAACTGGAAAATGGGTATGGACACCCAAAATGGTAACAGTCAAACGCTAAGACTCATCACACTCAGGTGACTACCCAGGTGCATTGGGTTCCGCAGAAGACATAGAACAACCCATGGATTATGGGTTTCAGAGATGTTTGACTATGCAGAGGTCCAACGTAGAGGCCAAATGGTTTTTTAGATGGTAATCTCAGTGAAATCAGGCAACAGATGCAAGAATGGGATAGCGAACCCCCAATGTGGCTCAACTCATCAGCTTTAACTGCATGCGCCTAGGTCAACACTTGTCTTCCTGGAGCTGCATGCACTACATTTGCATTCGTTCCCCTTTCCCAAGAACTTAGGACAACACCCATCAATTGTCCACCTTAGCCTTTAGGAAATAATAATAAAATATTATCCCCTTTAGAGGTAAGCCCCCTAGCTTAGACCCTAGGCCCAAACACTTAGCCTCCTCTCTTACTCAACCTTGTAGAATCTTAGTCCCCCATTACTCTTTCTTCATGGTCGGTCAGCATGCAACGACGCTTATATTTTTATTAATGATTTTGCATAATTACATATACAAAACATGATCGTGGCCTTAGCATCCTAGGATCTCTGGCCTAATAAACACATAATCCCACCATATTATATACACTTGCTTCACCAGCCTATAAACATATTTACAATTCATAATATAACTAGTGCACATCCTCAGGGTATTACATTAGGGTGGAAGAAGTGTTCCTCCTTTTTCGTTTTCTTTGCTTTTGCAATTACTCCCTGTTAGGATCTTCCTTCCCTTTTCCTTGAGAAACCTTGGTTACGATCACCCTAACTCTTAGGATACATCAGCATGCTTTAATAACAAACCTTTTGTTCATAATGATGCATGACCCTATGCACACTTCACATTACCATTCGGTTATCAGAATGGTCTATACTTGTGGGTTATTTTTCCACTCATATATTTTGTTTTATAATGTAATCAATGATTATTATATAAATAGGCTTGTATCCCACTTCTCAATTCTCAACATTCATTAATTTGGTGACTTCGTTCTCCTGACAAAGTCTTCACACAGTTCTTCCACAGGGAACTCCTTCAGCATGCAACTTCCTTATTTCATATCCTTATCTATCTGTGATGGCCTCGACCTTGAGTTAGGTTCAGTTGTTTACCAAATATTCCATAATGAACATAAACATTCATCTTTGTTATTCATCCAGATTATTTGTCCACACATATGCCTTGTTTTTCTAACTTACATCCATGATGCACTTAACCACATGCATAATCATAAATCATTTAACTTATGATTATTCACAATTGTTTGCATGTAGTCCTCAAAGGATTAATCATGTTGCCTTTTGTCATGACAATAGAGAATCCTTTCTCATTTACTCTTTCATCTGTTTATACTATCCTTTCCTGAGGGAATGGAACACATTCCCCTCAAGCTATCATTCAAAACCAATCTTTCATGACTCCTTAGAATAGATTCGGCCATGCATCCATGGTATTCATTCAATCTTGGCAAGTGTAGTTCTTTCCTTACATATCACTCATCAAGGAATCCATAGTGTGCCTTTAGTATACATATATTGTTACATTATACATGTGCATCACTCGCACATTTAATATCATTCATACCTAGTTGGTATTAAGATTAGGTTTCATATCAATAAGATCCACAATTCATTAAATCCATGCACTCAAGCCTATACACACCTAGCCCAAACATACATCATACAAGCTCATTGCTTGCACCCTTTCCATATCATATATGCACATGGATATATTAGACTTCCATATCCTTCTCCCAAGGATATTACTGCCATTCTCAGGACAATTTCTTTAGAGATACTCAACATTTATCTTCCCTTTCGTTCGAAAGCTTGCAGTCATTCCAATGCTATCCATATGGCCAGTCTAACAGACATAATCATAACTATGTCCCTCTTTCCGTATGACAACAACCAACAAGAAATTATTCTTTCCTCTAGTGTTATAAGATGACTTAACAACCCATAAATATTATCTGGGAAATTCCAGCAGCTCCCCAAGGCAACAAGACAACTTATCAATCTTCTCTTTCATGCCTCAAACCATTCTTGGTCAACAAATTTCTACAAGGGAATCTTTTCCTAAACTCCCTCTTATAGTTATTTGAGTATACCAAGATATTTCCATATGGTTATCATCCACCACTAGATGTCAATATGACCCATTGGGCTTCTAGAAGTGCCCCAACACTTCCTTTACCCATTTAGGATCAACATTTAATCAACCATTTTACCTTATTTATAATAAATTTTAATGTCTAATAACATTTTGACTATTCCCTTAAAGCCCAAATACAATTTCAAATTATGTTACTTACTAAGTATTCTAGTTTAGAACTCTAGACTATCTTTAGGTCATAATTAGTCTTAACCATTACACCTAGAATTCCTCCTTCAGTTCAGCAACAGTCAGGGACAGAGGTCACTCTCCTCCTCCCACAAGAATTCTGGCAGACTAGTTTCCTATCCACCAAGCAAGGGGGGCTGTTGTGATTTTTCACTCAATCACTCTATATTTCTACAGCTCCATTTATGAGCTTGATTAGAAAAACCCTGCCCAACAATTCATGTACCCAGAAACAACATTTGTTTCTCAGTTCCCTTCAAAACCCGAGAGCTGCACATTCTCTCTCTTTTCAGAGAATGTTTACCAGACTCATTCCTCTAATCATGAGGGATTATACACATATACACGGTTTAATCCTTCATTAAAGCAGTGATTATTATTGCTATGGATCCTTTCAATCCATTCAAATTCAAGTCTTTCTATTAGTGACCATCAACATAATCCCACTCCTATAGGATCGAATATCATTTCCCAAAGAAATGATAGGCTTCCTTTGCCACAAACTAGAATGATTAAATATAGTTAGGTAAAATCCCATCTGAATTTTAATCTACATCCTTCAATGAACTTGTGCAGATAACTTCCATACGATAGTGGTACTCTCAACATGATTATGTTAGCCTATCCTTTCAACTGTTCTCTAGCCTATCCAGGCCTGTGTATGAATCATTCTCTTCTATATAGGGTAGGGTAGTATGCCCTCTCCCTTAAAGTTTTTATAATAATATTTTTATGTGACTCGTGCATGAGCCAAAGTAGGCCAAGTGGTGTTGCCATGCTATGATACCAATTTGTAACACACCCAACCCCTTAAAAAGGATTTTTAAGGAATGGGGCATCAAAATTTCATTTTCTTGATCCATCTCAAATTTTAGTTCCTCTATCCACATCGGATTTTTCTTGCCACTATATTTCTAACGACTATCACCATGCTCGAATCCGAGCTCAGGATTGGGAGATCTACCCTTCCAAAATTCTTCGAGGGTTAATACTCATGGGACACGTGGCATCTACGTGGATCCCACTCATTCATATCACCTCTAATTCTATGATATCTTGAAGCTCCTCACACACCTAGGTCTATGGAGAATCTCCATCCACCATTAATTGACGATGGATCCTTATCCTTGGGAACACACATGTCTAAGGTAAAATTAGATGTTCGACACTTTTGGGTGCGCATAGTTTTAACGACCCAAATCTCCTGGAGTACTTTTATTTCAAATTCTCGTGGGATTTCCACGTGGATATCACCTTTGGGCCTTTCTGCACCACACTATTCCAAATTCTCCAGAGTCGTAGAGTCCCCAACTTTCGAAGTCCCGGACTTCTGAAGTCCTGATACTTCACCATTTACATGGCCAGGTAGACACGTACCGGGGACTGACATGCAGTGAGGGCCAGGGGTGACACATGACACCTTAATCATGGGTCCATGTCACCCTAGGTGACATCAAGGAGCCACATCGACCCCTAACACAACCTTCTAACATTCCTCCGATCTCATAGTCAAGATCTGTCCATGTAGACCCGTCGATCTACGACTCCTATTACTTCAAATATTCGTCATTTGGGAGTTTTTCTATGAAAAATCCCCATTTCTCTCAAAGTTGGTCAGTGTCAGACTGACCACAATATAGATCTGATGGTCAGGGAGGATCCTGAAGGGTCCTCATATCCATAGCTCAGATCACTTCGTCGATTCAACGTTCAGAATTTTTAGAAGTGTCACACCCCCAAATCCTCCGGAGTGTCTAGTCTCTGGATTATCAGATCTGGCAACAAGTGTCCTTAACAATGGATGGCTGAGATAGAATCCACTGTTCATGATTTCATGAGCCTTCACACTTTAATAAATCTCATCCAACTTCCTTTAGAGTGCCAAGTCTCTAGACTACGATATCTCCTGCCACATGGACGAAACAGGTAATTGCCAGAGATGACACATGACAAGGTAGAGAGGACATGTGGCCCTTTCAGTGGGTGACATGTGTCACATGTTAATGGACCTATAGGATCTGCCAAACACCTAAATCTAGGTGACACATGGAACATTGATCTTGAATCCATCTCACCCCCTTTTTTCCTTAATGTACGCATACTCACCGAAGTCTCGAAATCTCTCCACGTGGCCTCATCCTTTTGACGATCGGAGTTCGATGTTTGGCATTTGAACGTTCAACGTTCGATGTTCTACGTTGAACATCAATGTTAGATGTTTGGCGTTCTAGGTGAACATTGACGTTTGGCGTTCGAAGTTCTATGTTGAACGTTCCTCTACGATTCTACACCCCAAATCCTTCAAACTCTTTAAATGGTCAACTCCAGACTGACTATATCGTAGATCCGATGGTTGTAATAGTTCCCAGGAATCCTCGGTTCTATGGCCCAGATTAACTTCGGTCTTTGGGGCTTAGAGGGATTTATCTCCCTTACGATGAATACCAAAATTCACCGAACTCATGAAGACTGCAAGAGTCGAGGGGTTAACACCTACACTCCTCCAAATCCAACAGTCGTGATAGACCTTGGATCCTCCTGAACGGATATCATATGCTCGTCTTCCAAATGAAATGATTTTCCCTTTTGAGACTTAAATCTCTCTATCCTTCTCGAGATTCATCAGTTCTAAAATACTTAGGCACTGGCATGTGCTTTTTTCTCTTTCTCCCGATCTTAACAGGCTCCTTCTCCCAGGATACTCAAAACAACTGGGAATGTTGATATACACATGAGAAACTAAGCCCAAGGTTGATGAAATCACAGTTCATTTTCTTAAACTTGAGCCACTATAGGGCTTGATCATTTATGCATACAAACCATATAGTTCCTTACTTGCTTAAATACATAATCGAGAAAAAGATAATGGAACAAAGTCTAACCATCAAGCAACATGCACATCCCCGAAACCTCACAAGATATCCAAATTTATTTTACAGTTACAACGCAAATATACAGGGTATGAGAATACTTATCTATTTCATATTGTAGCCAACAAACTGACTGTGGGTGTGCACCTTTCCACCCAACCATAGGCTTAGAGGAATTCACTCTTGGCACTCTAGCCACCCCCATTCCAAGCCATGATATCACTAGGGAACTATGCCATTTCTCAGAGACATTCTCTCTATCACAACATCCCCGGGAGGTTTATCAGATGCTTCCCCAGCATCAAGTTCACAACCTTCCTCTTTTCTTCTACATATTTGGGTCATGCACTCCCCTTTGTGCATGTTTTTTGGTCTCGTGTCTCTCCCGCTCTTTGAAAATCCTCTCCCACACGCCTCTTCCTCCATGTATTTCCTTGTTTACCCTCTCCTGTATCCTCGTCGGAAGGTTATGGTCCTATCCTGTTACTTATGTCAGAAGGAAACTCAGGTCAACCTGGGTCTGCAGGACTCTATGGTACTTCAGGCTGACAACCTTGTGTCTCCTCATCCAGACCATGCTTCTATTTATAGGGGTGGTTGATCATCCAACAACCAATCCTTCCTTCATTAAATGATTCCTCTCCTCAGGATCCAGATGAGACTTATTATCTCAGCAAGGAAATTTGGATCATTTGAACTAATGAACCCTCTCCACAGTTTCCTCACTCTTTCCTCTAGTGATATCATGACCAGTACTTCAAGGATTCACCCCCACAATTAGTCATTGGAAAATCTAAATAATACATTTACATTGTTCCCATGCCATATCATGGTGAACATAATTAATGGTTAATTACAAGCTGGGGGAAACAACGATATTACACAATATTTTCCTCCTCATGGCAGCTCTAGTAAGTAAGCTTAGACCATCTAAAGAAATTGGAGGTTCAAACTCAAAGATCAGATCAGATGGGAAATCAAGAGATAACGAAGACCTGGAAAAGGAGTCACAAAAAGAACCTGAGAAGGAGCATCTAAGTTCCAGTGCCATAAACCCTTCACAGTCCCTATTCAAGATGGAAGTGAAAGTGGACATTAAGCTATACCAAGGTGAGATCAACACACTAAAATTAAATCATTGGTTGCAACAATTAGAAGTTTATTTCAACATTCACCATCATTAGGGGAATTTTGAGGTAAAAAATGGCCTCAAAACAAAAAATGTACCACCAAAATACACTTTATAAGAGCCAATCACAATTCAAAAGATGACATTATCCCCTGGGGATGACTTGGCATTGTTTGAGTTAAAGATGGTGAGTTGTCACATTCTAAATGGTGGATGTTAACCATAATTAATTATGTAGTGCTTTAAGAAAAGTACTCAAATTACTCTTAAAGTACTTTACTTTTGACTAAAGTACCCATGTCCATTCATACAATTAACACTTTATATTTGAAATTAAAAATATATATAAAAAATATGTTTTATTTGAAATATCAGTTGGGTTGGTTTACTTTAGGAGTACATTATTTTAAGAGTACATGTTTTATAACTATATATTTTTTAAAAATATAAATATAAATATTTTTTATTATATATTTTTAAACATTTTATTATATATATTTTTTTATTTTTTTAAAATATATTATGTATTTGATTTTTATATAGTATCTTAATTATATATTACTATATGGGTTTATATTTTAAATAATAATATATTATATAATTAATAATTTATGAACTTATATTTATATTTTATTTCAAGTTATTCAAGATAAAGAACACATGCATTACTTGTTTAAATACAATGGTTTTTTTTTAAAAGATCACTTCTATTTATAGTCACATCCTTTCTTTTTAGTCACATCAATATAAGTTTTTTTATTAATTTTATTTCTAGAGAAATTTTCAATTTAACTTAACTATGGTTCCATGGATTGTAGTGCAAAATGTGAGTTGTAAAGATATATTCCCCACAAAATGACAAACTCATAATATTTTATAATATCTCTTAGGAGGCCCTTTTTAGATATCAAAATTCCCTTGATGATATATGAAGAACAGAAGACATCATTTGTCATACTGAAGCTAGAGGGCCATGCTTTAACCTAGTGAGAAATCCATACAGAAACACTTAAGCTGGAGGGTGATCTGCCAATAGTTAGGTGGGAGGACTTCAAAACCCTCATCAAGTCCCAATTCTACCCTATCAGATATGTAGAGGACTAATGTATCCAATTGCACTACTTCAAGAATAAGCAAGGGTAGAATGTATAAGATTATACCATCAAGTTCAGAAACATGGCCATCATGTTGGGTATCTCTCCCAAGAAGCTAGGTGTATTCCACAAGTATCTAGTGTTGGAGATTTGCAACTTTGAGAAGTCATTATACACAAGAAAGTACAAGAAGACCCATCTACACCATTACAAAATCCCCAAGAATAAGTCGAAGACCTACGAAGAGAAGTCGGCCCCACAGAAAAACAATAAAGTAATTGAAGACCCAAAAATAAGAAGTTGGCCCCAAATTGGTGCCCAGATTAGTATAAATACAGTACTGGCTCATTTCATTTGGACAAGAAACTAGTTCTCCTTTATGCAGTGTGCACAAGTCAGTTTCAACTATAGTTTTGTTATTTCTCTATATCTTGGAGAGTGTGCCACACTTGGAGAATCTCTTTGTTGGTTATTCTTGGTCATCTTACTGAGGCACTAGGTATTGGTGATGCTAGCCTTGGGGAGGATCTTCTCTATATGGTATTTTTGGCTATTGATGGTGATGTACTAGTAATATCTTGAACTGAATTCTTCTATAATAAGGTTTTTGGGTTTTCTCCCAAGGTTGGGTTTCCTAGGATAAAATCTTGTATTCTTGTGTCTACTGTGCATGGTTAATGTTTCTAGATCTTGTTATTTTTGTTGCATTGTTATATATGAGTCTTTTAGTGTATAGTTATTCTAAGATAACTGATGTATGAAATTGAATATTTTTATTAATCATAAGGAAATAACTATCAAGAGTTGAGAATCATAAAACATCAACATGGTTTTAGAGCTAATTGAAATATTTCCAGTGCATAGTTTCAATTTTCCTTTGCAATTTGTCACTGCAATTTTCCGCTACACAGACTTGAACTTGTCAATATCATTGAGCAACTTATTGGAGGATGATTAGTTTAATTTTTCCATATATCAGTTCTCCCTACCCTAACGCACCCTCTAGGGGTCTTAGATTTCATCTTAGTGAAAGTTGAACTTTCACGTAAAACCCACTACTGCAGTTGCAAAAAATTTCTTTGTGAAGCTCATTGAGCATTTATTGGGATGAGTTGAGGAATTTTTTTTGTATAGAGAAACTCACCTTTCCCTAGTGCACCTACTGCACTTCTCAATTTAACTTTCTGTCAAAGTTGAAATTTTAGGGGTTATTGACATTTTCCTGGACATTGAACTTTATGCTATCTTGATTTTGTGATTTCCTCATGTATTGATGGTGTCCAGTTTCATATTAGAAGACAAGTTGGATTGTGTTACAAATTTTAGAGGTATGCACTTATATATGTCTCCAAGTTATATCATTTAGCAGAGTATGAGGGTGTTTGCAGGGGATGTACAAGGGACCTTTTCGAAGCAATGATGCAAAGGGACAATTGGATCTAGTGAATTCAGAGGAATAACACACCCTCCCTAGCAATTAAGACTTCAGATTTTCATATTAGGTTTGATATCTTTATATTGCTACATATTAAATAAATATTGTAACTAGGACAACAGTCTTTAGAGTTTTATTACCCATGAGTACTTTTTGCTATCAAATGTTTAGTGACACTTGAATATTGTTAGTACAATAATTATTATGTAAATACTCATTGTTTAACACTAATGATGCAGTTGTTTACAAGATAGAATTGATCTCCTCCAGGAGATGTTCTTGGTTGTTGTATTTGTCCTAGGCAAGTTACCTTGTAAATTCCATGGAGGTTACCATGGAGATGTTCTTGTTTTGTTCTAGGGAGGTTACCATGAAGGAATGAATGGTAGAAACACTAGAGAAGTGTTGTTCTTGTTCTTTGTTTCTTATTCTTGTTCTTGTTCCAGGAAGGTAATAGGCGATAGCTCTGAGAAAGAGCTATAGTGACAATTTTTTTAATGTTCTTATTTTTGTTGTTCTTGTTTCTATTTCCTATTCATAAGAATATTGTTCTTGTTTGCTATTTTCCCTTGTTGTTTCTCTTGTTCCGGGAATGTCATAGGTGGTAGCTCTGAGAGGGATCTATAGTGACAGTTGCAAGAGGCAACATATTAGATTGTCTCTAGTTTGAGACATGGAGAAAAGTATCCAAACATAGATTTGTGTACATGAACGTATACATCCATATACCAAAGGCAAAGAAGACAAAGTTAGAGCCTTATGAAAAGAAGGATACTTTTGTGGGATACATAGTGTTCCACATGGATATTGATAGTGAGGAGTTGAAGGCTCCAAAATATGACCTTACAGATCCCTCCAGTTTAGTTGTTTACTCTTCAAATCATCAAGAAGAGTCAATAGAGCTAGAAGGGCCAATGGATCTACCTAGATACGTTGCAATGACCAAGAAGAGGCTAGCATGGCTTCGTGATATGTTGCAAGACGCAATGAGACATGAAGGTCTTCATGGATTCTCGAGTTAAATGGAGTCACATCATTATATCCAAACCTTCTAGTTATGAGGAGGAGCATGTGGATCCAACAATGGTGAGGCAGACGACCCCACCAAGTACTAGCTCAAAGGGATCCATAGTTCATAGGGAGTGATCCCTCAGGATCCAGTAGGGAGGAGAAGCCTCCTAGGATAGTTCATTGGAGATTATAATTCAAAGGAGATCAATATATGCAGAGGAAGAAGGTGGCTCCAGATATTGTACAGACTTAGAGTGAGCCCAATATTAGAGAGAGTCATTTGACTAAGAGGAAGAGTTGTTCATTCATAAGGAGTTCCCCATCATATTCAGGTGGGAGAGTGTTAGGGACCTAACCCCTCACATAGGTAGAATAATATATTTCCATGTAATAAAGGTCAATATTAATAAGGCCTAGAAATAAGCAAGAATAAGTCCAATGTAAGAAGACCTAATAGAAGCTTCCGCTTATAGAAGGATATTCCTCTAGATGGTTCTTTTGATAGACATATTTAGTATAAACAAGAGTCGAGGGTATGAGAACTTTTTCCTTGGATATTATTGTAATAGAGCTCTGATCTGCTGGAGGTTGCCCCTTCGAAGAGGCAAGTCAACATTTCTCTCAGTAATCAAAGTGCTCTTTCTGGTATTATTCTAGCATAATTTTGGGTATTATTGTGGTGTTGTTCTAGTTATATTGTTGTTCATGTGCCATTTATAGCTATTTATTTATGTTCTACATACTTTTTATATATGGAATATTACAAGTGGTATCAGAGCACCTTCTGTGAGAAAAAAATGTGGGTTAATTTTTTTTTCTAGGGTAGAGACATATTACAACGTCTTTAAGCTACAAAGATCTATCGTTACACGCATAAACTCACAGTCGGGGATTCATACATGCAGGAAATACAAGTGGTAATTAAGAAAACATATGTTGGCCACCCTTGTAACCCCTGTTGGTACCCCTTCAAGTGGTATCACATCAGACAACACCTGTATACAGATCAACCTAGATCTCCTGAATCCCTCCATAGATAAACCGATCGGCCGCCTGACTGCTATAGTGCCACCGAGAACAACACTCCTTAGTTGGTTCCCTGAGATATTGGGTCAAGTACTACTGTTGGACCCCACATGTATGTCAGAGAGCTATAGCACAGGGAAAACCCTTGTCTGTAGAACCATTGAATACCTAACCCTTGGGAGGAAAACAAAAATAGAACATAAAATATCTATTGCGGCGCAATTGTGTCCCCTGCATTCAAGTTGTAAAATTACTACACATTTCTTCTTGTTAAGCATTTGGGAATTTCATCACTACAGTATTCTTCAGATCGGAGTATAACTCCGCAGGATCCTATTGGAACCATTATTTGAGACCTATTCCGTTGGATTTATCCGTTCTCCCTTATCGCAGTCATAACTATTAGTTTTCATCAATTTGTTTTTTCTTTTGGACCTAACCCCCTTCCAACACCCTTATTTGGGATTTACCCCATTGGATTCAACTCGTCACCCTAATCATTGTGATAAAATTCACCCATAACCCATTTTATGTGTGGTCCCACCCGCCCCTTTTTGTGTTCCCTTGTCATCATGGCCCATACCTGTAGCCAAGACTTGGAAGCTCGCTTCACTACCTTGCACTCTAATTTCACAAAAACCCAACAAGAAGTGCGACAACTCAGTGCCAATATTTCCACCATCAATCAAAATATGCATTCCTCCATTGTTGCCTCAATAACAAAACTTGAAGAAGAGCTCAAACAAGACATTACTACCCATCTTGAATCTGTCTCTATGTTGATCGGCGCCAAGCTGCATATCCTTGTAGATCTTCCCTTTTCTGACCCACCTTTGGATACCGAAGGTGAACTTCCTCTCATTCCAAAATTTTCATCCCCATCACTTTTAGCGTGACCTACGCCTTCTGCGTGTGGATGTGACCAAATTTGATGGATCGGATCCCACTGGCTGGGTAACTCAGATGGAACATTATTTCTCTTTGTATGACATTACATATGAGTTGGCCAAACTCCGGTATGTGTTCTGTATATAGATCAATAACGTTGGCAATGGTGGCAATGGAGAAAAAATTCTTGCCAAGGGTATGTGGCCTGGACACACTTTGTGGCAGATATTTATGAATGATTTGACACTGACACCAACCATTTAGGCCGTTTGAAAAAGTTGAAACAATATGGCACAGTGGAAGAATTTATAACTTCTTTTGAGCGATTGGATTTTACTATAGAGGGAATGTATGATTCTTTTTTCCGAGAATGTTTTATCAATGGCCTCAAGGATGAGATTCATGCTCATGTCCTCATGGCTCGGCCTCAAAGTTGGGTGGACACTACTAAAAGAGATAAGGAAAAACAATAGGTTGTCTCTTCTAAAAAATGAAAAACCCTCCTTTATTCCTTGAACTAAACTAGTAACTCCCACTCCTCCTTCTACTCCACTAAAGATATAGAAATTGACTAGGGCCGAAATGGATGAATGCAAACTCAAATGCCTTTGTTATAATTGTGATGTCAAATATTTTTCGGGACACAAGCGTAAGAAACAATTTTTTTTTATGGCCATCTTGGAGGATGTTTTATAAGATGATGTTGAGGATCCCTTTGTGTCAAGGTCACCTGAACCCACTGACATAACCCCTCCCTCTGACCCTCCAAAAGTAGAACCAGTCATTTCCCTAAATTCTCTCACTGGCTTCTCTGCTCCCCAAACCCTCAAGCTAATTGGTTACATCAAGCATAGGAAGGTCATCATTCTTGTTGATAGTGGAAGCACCCATAATTTTATTCATCACTGCATTGCCCAAGAAAATAATTGCTATATCCGTACAGTCAATAATTTTCAAACGACGATTACCAATGACGGGTCCATGAAATGTGGAGGGAATTGTGAAAATGGGCATCTCCAAATTGGTGAATACCACCTGAAATCTCATATGTTTGGTATCAACATAGGCGGTTGTGACATTGTGTTGGGTGCATAATGGCTAAGGAATTTGGGTCCCATTCTCATGGATTTTAAGGAATTAACCATGCAATTTGACTAGGAGGGTCAAAAATATAAGTTTCAAGGCATCACCGTCGGTTCCCTGGATATCATTAGTTCCCATCGCATGGAAAAGATGCTAAAAAAAGGTCATTCTGGCATTATTTCCCAACTCCATGCCATACAAGCAACTGAGACGCCCTATGTGCCGCAGGACCTCCAATCCATCCTCTCTAAACATCAAGTGTTTCTTTCCACTCCCCAAGGACTTCCTCCTTCCCGTGGTGTTCATGATCATTCCATTCCCCTTGTCCCAGGAAGGCTTCCTCCCAATATCCATCCTTATCATAACCCCTTTTCCCAAAAAAATGAAACTGATAAAATTGTTCAAGACCTTCTCCACGCAGGTGTTATCCGCCCTAGTAAGATCCCCTACTCTTCACCTGTGGTCATGGTACTTAAGAAATAAGGTTGTTGGTGCATGTGTCCTGACTTCCGCGCCCTAAAAAAACTCACCATTAAAGACAAATTTCCCATTCCCGTCATTGATAACCTCTTGGATGAATTGAGTGGCACCCATTTCTTTACTAAACTTGATCTTTGTTCTGGCTACCACTAGATCCATATGAAAGAGGAAGACATTCCTAAGACTACATTTAGAACTCATGAGGGCCACTATGAGTTTTTGTTCATGCCCTTTGGCTTGTGTAATGCTCCCTCCACTTTCCAAAGACACATGAATCATGTCTTCCATCCTTTTCTCCATCATTTTGTCTTAGTTTTCTTTGATGATATCCTCATCTATAGTAAAACCTGGACAACCCATCTTGCTCATGTGTATTGAGTTCTCCATCTACTCTCTCAGTACCTACTTTTCCTCAAACAATCTAAATGTGATTTTGGTGCCTCAAAAGTCGAGTACTTGGGTCATCTTGTTGGAAAGGTCGACATCAGAGTGGATCCTAAAAAGATTGAAGCTATGAAAGATTGGCCTCACCCAAAGAATCTCAAAATATTGCGTGGATTTCTGGGTTTAGCATGTTATTATCGCAATTTTGTTAAGAATTATGGAAATATTGCGGCACCTCTCACTGCACTCCTTAAAAATAAATATTTCACTTGGACTCCAGTAGCTACTCAGGCTTTTCAAACCTTGAATATGGCCATGTGAACCACTCCAGTCCTGACCCTTCCTGATTTCAAAAAGACCTTTTTCCTAGAATGTGATGCTTCCAGGAAAGGAATTGGCGTTGTCGTTATGCAAGAGGGCTAGCCTTTGGAGTTTACCCTCAAACCAGTGTCCGAGCACAATTTGGGAAAATCAATCTATGAAAAGGAAATGTTGGCTATTATACATGCTGTGGATATCTGACGCCCTTATATATTGGGGAAACGCTTCCAAATTAAGATAGATCATCAAAGCCTCAAGTATTTTATGGAACAACGCCTTTCCTCCCCAGAGAAACAAAAATGGGTGAATAATCTCTTTGGATATGATTATGAGATCAATTACAAGAAAGGCAAAGACAATGTGGTTGCTATTGCACTTTCCAAAAAATATGAAGATGAAGGGTCCCTTTTTTCTCTCTCCATTGTACCCAATTAGAGCCAAGTTGTTCACCAGGAATGGCTACATGATCCCAAAAGTTCACATATGAGACAACAATTTTAGTCCAATTCTCCAGTTTCCCCAAGGTAATCTTGGCTCAATGATGAGCTTCAATACAAAGTTTGTTTGTATTTAAGTAAAAAGTCAAAACTTAAATCCATGGTACTTTCTGAGATTCATGCTACACCCAAAACTGGGCACTTTGGGTTTACCAAAACCTATGATAGGGTCAAATGTTGTTTTTTCTAGGATGGTATGAAATAGGACGTTTTTAATTTTGTGGCTGAATGTGATGTGTGTCAATGCAACAAGGGAAAAACAGTCAAATATCCTGGCACACTACAACCACTTCCGATTCCACCTGCTATTTGGCAGGATATCTCTATGGATTTTATTGTATTCTTACCTAAATCGGGAAATCAATCAACCATCATGGTGGTAGTTGATAGTCTTTCCAAGTATGCTCATTTATGTTCTCTTCAACACCCATTTACAAAATCCAATTTCGCTCAAATTTTCATGGATCAGGTCTTCAAGATTCATGGCATGCCTCGTTCTATTGTCTCTGATCACAACCAAACTTTCTCCAACAATTTTTGGCAAGAACTATTCAAGATACAAGGCACTCAATTGCATCTCAACACAACTTATCATCCCTAGACTGATGGTCAAACTGGAATTGTCAACCAGTGTTTGGAAACATATTTGAGGTGTTTTTCATTGGAAAGACAAAATCAGTGGGATCAATGGTTACCACTAGGTGAATGGTGGTACAACACTTCGTACCATAAAGCTACCCACATGACTCCTTTTGAAGTGGTATATGGACAAAATCCACCTTTAGTTCTCTCATATTTTCCAGGTGTCTTGAAGGTCCAGGCAGTTGACCAAACACTTACAGTTCGAGAGGCTATTCTTCATACCCTCAAAGAGAATTTGGCCATGGCCCAAAATCACATGAAGCAACAAGCAAATCAAGGTCTCTCTAAACGTCAATTTGTAGAAGGATATCAAGTGTTTCTTCGACTGCAACCCTACACGCACAATTACCTTAAGGATGACCATTGTCAAAAACTGGTGCCCAAATTTTATGGTCCTTATACCATTCTCAAGCGTGTGGGACATGTGGCATATCAGTTAGATTTTCTCAGTCATTATAAGATCCATCATGTTTTTCATGTTTCCTGCTTAAAGAAGGTGATTGGAACTAAGTGCCAAACTCAAACCAACCTTCCTGAGTTGGAAGAAGAAGGCTCCATTTGAATACAACTAAAAGCATTTTTGGACTAGCATGAGCGTCGTCTACATTAGTGAACCATCAATGAAGTGTTAGTCAAGTGGAAAGATAAAACTCCAACGGATGCCACTTGGGAACCGACTACCATTCTGCAACAATTTCCACATCTCAAGCCTTGAGGACAAGGTTGTTTTTAAGGGGGAGGACATGTTATAGACCTAACCCCTCACATAGGTAGAATAATATATTTCCATGTAATAAAGGTCAATAATAATAAGGCCTAGCAATAAGGAAGAATAAGTCAAATGTAAGAAGACCTAATAGAAGCTTCCAATTCTAGAAAGATCTTCCTCTAGATGGTTCTTTTGATAGACATATTTAGCATAAATACGAGTCGAGGGTATGAGAACTTTTGTCTTGGATATTATTGTAATAGAGCTCTACTCTGCTAGAGGTTTCCCCCTCAAAGAGGCAAGTGAACATTTCTCTCAGTAATCAAAGTGCTCTTTCTGGTATTATTTTGGTATCATTTTGGGTATTATTGTGGTGTTGTTATGGTTATATTGTTGTTCATCTTCAATTTCTAGTTATTTATTTATGTTCTGCATACTTTTTATATCTAGAATATTACATAGGGAGACATATTCCAATACTGATAGACAAGTGTCATGATTGGAGGATGCTTCAAGGAGATGTGAGATATTCTGGAAGGATACACTTGTTTTAGTAGATCTTTCTATAGTGACAGAGGAGGCAACAAGTTAGGAGGACTGGGTATGGATTTTGTCTCAGTCACAGAGGGAGCAACCAATGAGGCATACTAGACAACAAGAATTACTGTAATTATAGAGGGATTTGGCCTCAGATTTCGAGATGGAGAATCCTAGATGGATGTACTCTTGGGATTATATGTGTGATATAGATCAGATGAGATCTTCCTTATTCACATGATATTGATGAGATTTGATATGATGGACTGCAATTCCATGGTTACACCTATGGATAAAAATACAAATAAGTTAAGTGACTCTACCTCAGATTCAGATTTGGTGTATCCCACGATGTACTGGAAGTCGATTGGATCCTTGATGTACATGGTTAATTCCAAGCCATATATTTTCTTTACAGTGAGCACCATGAGCTAGTATTTGGTTGAAGCCAAGGAAGTTCTAGTGGGTGGCACCAAAGCATGGTATAGTTGGATATGGTTTTTCTCAGGTGATGAAGTGAGGCTACAGAGATATACAAATTTCGATTGAGAAGGGAGTGAAATAGACAAATTGAGCACCTCAGGGTGATACTTCATCTTGGAATCAATTACGATTTCCAGGATAAGATGGAAGAAGGATTTTGTAGCACTTAGTATATCATAGATGGAATATTCTACATCCATTGTCACATGTCGTGAAGTTGTGAAACTTTAAAATCTTCCTGTAAGACTTCATCCAAGACATGGTATAGAAGGGAGTAGTGAAGCTCCAATACTTATCCACAAATAAGAATATTGCAAGATATCCTCCTAGAGTGGCCATGTTGACTTGGATGAGGAGGATGATACACAGGATTAGCCATGCTTATTTGGGTAGTAATGAGTGTTGTTGTTTCAACATTGGGCAGGAATTCTCCCAGATTGGTCATTCACGAGGCTATGCTAGTGCTGATATGACCAAAGGGAGAAGGCATGGGGCTCTACTAGTGGTGAATGGCCTGGGTATATTGATGTTCTCCATGAAATATCATTGGGTAGACATTCTCCCATATTGGTCATGCATGGGACTATGATAGTGTTGATATGACCAAAGGGATAATTATTCACTCACGGGGCTCTGTTAGTGTAGATTGGACTAGGTATGTTGATGTTCTCTAGGCAGTATCATTGAGAAAAAGTTCTCCTTGATTGGTCATGCACAGAGCTATGCTAGTGATGATATGACAAAAGGAGAATGATTCATTTACTTATGGGACTTTTCTAGTAGTGAATATACCATAGCATCGGTCATACATTATCCCATATTGGTCATGCACGAGGATATTCTAGTACTTATATGAACAAGGGTAAATGATTCATTCATCCATGGATATTTTCTAGTGGTGGATGGTTGAGGTATAGTCCTTCTCCTATCGAGGAGTAGATAGAATTTTGATGCTATCACATGCATATTCTGGGACATAATGCATGTGTAGAGATGGCACATCAACATGGCTCATGAAGACAACCTTTCTACGATAGAATAAATCCAAGTATGGATAATTCCTCCCTCGTTGAGAGAGAGTGTTAGAAATTTGCAACTTCGAGAAGTCATTCTCCACAAGAAAGTACAATAAGACCCATCTACACCATTATAGAATCCCCAGGAAGAAGTTGAAGACCCAGGAAGAGAACTCGGCCCATACAGAAAAATAATAAATTAATTGAAGACCCATAAATAAGAAGTCTATGCCAAAATTTGTATAAATACATGACTGACTCATTTCATTTGGACAGAAAGAAAATTATCCTTTCTGCAGTGCGCACAAGGCAGTTGCAACTGCAGTTGTGTTATTTTGCTATATCTTGGTACTCTTGGAGAGTGCACCAAACTTGGATAATCTCTTGCTTGGTTATTATTGGTCATATTATTGAGGCACTAGGTCTTGGTGATGCTATCCTTGGGGAGGATCTTCTATGTATGGTATTTTTGGCTATTGATGGTGATGTACTAGTAATATCTTGGACTAAATTCTTCTATAAAAAGGTTGTTGGTTTTCTCCCAAGGTTGGGTTTCCCAGCACAAACTCTTATGTTGTGTCTACTGTGCATGGTTAATATTTCTAGATCTTGTTATTTTTGTTGCATTGTTGTAGTTGATATTTTCAGTGTATAGTTATTCTATGATAACTAAAGTATGAAAGTGAATCTTGTTATTAATCATAAGGAAATAACTATCAAGAGATGATAATGATAAAAAATAAAAATCTGGGGGGTCTTCATATCCATTTAAAAAATCAAGTGATGTTTTTGAAGCTAAGGATAGTGTACGAAGCATGTGTAGAGGCATAATATCTAGAAAACATAGGCCACAAGAAAGGGAAACCAAGTGGTTTCAAGCAGAAAGAGCACTAGGAATATTCCAAGGAGGGGAAGAAGAAATAGAAAGGGGGAAAGGATAGGAAGGAGATAGCCATTACACATCAATTAAAGGATCCAAATAACCATTGCAATATTGATGGTCACACTAAGTAAATTTTTTGGAAATGACATCCATAATTGAACCCAAAGAACCGCAAGAAGGAAGCAAAGAAAAAGAACATTCTAGCCATGGATTCAAGAAATCAGGTTGAAAGTATCTCTAATGTGGATGATAATATTGTCTACATATTAGTGTATAAGGAGGTGAATTTGAGTATCCTTCATCACCAAGAAGATAAGGCGATGACAAATCTCTTACACATCAAGACTCAGATCAAGAAAACCAAGATAGATTCTTTGTTGGACTTCGGTTCATAGGCTAATATCATAGAAATGAATTTGGTCAAGAAGCTTAGATTGGAGGTTCATGATCATATTATCCCCTATCCATTAGGTTGGGTAAAAAATGATGTAGATATCAAGGCAACAAAACAATGTAAGATTGAATCTTTTGTAAGTGTTGATATCAAGGCAACAAAACAATGTAGTACCCCTTGACCTATGTGGAGTAGTGTTTGGAAGCCCCTACATGTACATGAGGGATTCAATATTCATACAAAGAGATAACCACTATTGAATAATAAAGGATGGGAAGTCCTATATCATCAATGCGCATACAAGAAAGTCAAATATCTCACTGGTAAGTGGCAACTAAGATGGAAAATTAATTAGTTTAAGTAAGAAATATGTTTTACTTTTCTTAAGAGAAAATCAAACTGAATATGAGTCAATGAGAGTAAAGTAATCCATGGAGGGGTGTACTAAAGAGAAAAAACATCAATTGGAGGATTTTATACATGAATATAGAGGAGTGTTCCAAGATATTAAAGGGATACTACCCAAGAGGGAAGTGCATCACGAAATACAATTATTGCTAGACTTCACATTGTCGAATATTGGGTTGTATAAACAGTCCACTCTAGAAACAAATGAAGTGAAGAAGTAGTTTCAACTACTATTGGAGTATAGTGCGATTCGACAAAGCACCTCACCTTCTGGGTCACCTATCATAATCATACCAAAGAAGGATGGGACTTGGAAAATGTGTATCGACCACAGAGCATTGAAAACAATTACACTAAAATATTGCTACCATCTACCCAGGATCGATGATATGTTAGATTAGTTGCAACATGAAAAATATTTCATGAAGTTAGACATCAAATCAAGATACTACCAGGTACGCATAAAGGAAGAATACATATGGAATACCACCTTCAAGACAAGGAAAGGTTTGTATGAGTTGTTGGTCATACCATTTGGTTTATTTAATGCAATAGCTACATTTTTTATGAGACTAATGAATGATGTACTATGCCCATATATAGATTCATTTGTTATAGTCTATTAGGATGATATATTGGTTTATATTTATACCTAGGATTAGCACATCTCACATCTCATGCAGGTGTTAGAGACTTTGAAGAAGCATCAACTATTAGATAACCTAAAGAAATGTGATTTTTCTCAACAATATTTACTCTATCTGGGGTATGTGATCAATGGAGGGGAGATCAATATAGATCTCATAAAGATGGACACCATCATGAAATGGTCAGTTCGTACTAATTTCATTGAAGTTAGGAGTTTTTTTGGGGAAACACAATACTTGTGGAAGTTCATAGCTTCATTATCAATAGTAGTGACACCACTCCACGACATAACAATGAGTGGTAAGAGTTTCCAATGGGGGAATAATCAAAAGAAGGATTTCAATGAGATAAAAATAAAAATCAGTCAAGCACTAATTTTTTCATTACCAAACCAACAAAATCATTTTGAAGTGGAGACAGATGCAAGTGGGTATTCCATGGAATCATTTTTAATGCAAGGAGGAAGGCCTGTATGATATCATTCTTGAATATTTCATGGGGCAGTTCTCAACTACCCTACCTATGACAAGGATCTCTATGCCTTGGTTCAATATGTCAAGAAATGGAAACACTATCTAATGGTAAAGGAGACCATCGTCCACATAGATCACTAGCCACTGTAGTATTTGCAGGTCTAGAGTAAGATACAACAAAAATAGTTTGGTAGACATTCTTTCAAGGCCACCCACATCCAATATTATATATTTGGGAACTGTGATGCACATGGATCCATTTACCCATGATGCATACAAAGAGGCATACATATAAGATGATGACTTCAAGGAGGTGTTTTTGTAGCTATAGGGACAAATTCATATAGAATAAGGTGGAGAAAAGGATGACTATCATTTACATAATGGTTTACTCTACAACCTCGACAAGATTTGTGTCCCTAAAGGTGAATGGTTTTATCTTATTAGAGAGGCTCACCTCCATGGTTGAAGGACATTTCGGTGTTGGGAAGACAATTACCAACTTACTGCGGTATGTATACTGGCCTGAAAAGAGAGAATATGTATCATGGTATAGGGTGTATACTTTGTTGTACCAACAATCCCAGTAACATGAAGCAAGGTATATACCATCCCTTACATATACCCACTAGGCCTTGGGAAATAATTTCCATGGATGTTGTGGGAGGTTTATCAACAACCATGAAGAGACATAACTATATATTTGTGGTATTTGACAGGTTTAGAAATATGTTCATTCTCATTCCTTGTAAAAATACCATAAAAAGTAGAAAACATTTTCTTTGAAGAGTTCTGGGTGCACTTTGGGATACAAACGAGCCTCGTCTTAGATAGGGATATCATATTCCTGAACACATTTTGGACTACATTATGGGATAAGATGAGAACTAAGTTGAATAGGTCTACAACATTCCATCCATATACAAATGGAAAAACATAATGTTGGAACACTTAATTATATTGAGAGGGGGTTGAATTAGTATAAGACTGTTTTTATTCTTTTCTTATTGTATTACACTTATCAATTCATTACTTTTCTAGCAATAAGAAACATACACAAACATACATTACACAATACTCAAAGATTTAACGTGGAAACCCAAATGGGAGAAAACCACAGAAAGATTTTATGAAAATGTATTCATAGACAATAACCTATTATATACACCAATCTATTACGATGTTTATAGGAACCAAATTGAAAGAGACACCAATCCCTTCACCTGAGCACCAACTCAACAATACTTGTAGGAACCAACCTACAGTTACAACATTTGTAGGAACTAACCTAATGACGAAACCAATATCTTTAACTGAGCACCAAATTAGTATGATGTAGAAACTAACCTATTGGAGACACCAATATCTTTAAATGAGCACCAAATCAGTATGGTGTGGGCACCAACCTACCAGAGACACTAATCTCCTCAACTATTATGTTTGGATCAAGGTCTTCTTAAACTGTCAAAAATACAAAATCATCACTTCAATTCAATATTTAACCTAAACAAATATATTATTTCACCAGATTATCTATCTTTGCTACAATTTCCATGATAATCTCTACTTGTTCACAATCAGTAGGACTTCATATGTTCCTTGTTTTACCTTGCACCTCCCAGCCACTCTCAAAAAGTCACATCTCACTCTTCTTTCTTCTTCTCGCACTTGAGAAACTCATAGTTTCACTTCCTTATCCACACGTTTTTCTTCC
The DNA here is from genome assembly GCA_009831015.1 of Picea engelmannii. NCBI lineage: Eukaryota > Viridiplantae > Streptophyta > Pinopsida > Pinales > Pinaceae > Picea > Picea engelmannii. The sequence continues at coordinate 530,120 of ML794407.1, read as the reverse complement.
ATTATTCATTCTCAAAACAATCAAGGAATCATTATTTATAAAATCACCCCATACATTCAAGGATTTGTCCACATACAAAAATTCACGTTAATGGGGTCAACTCCAAATCCCTTGACTCTTCCTTAAAATAGAGCTACAAAAATCCTTTGAAACCAGTCTCTATTTCCTCCAATTTTAGGCATAATCTATTCACTGGTCATCTGATTAATAGGGCCATCATGCCACATATGATCAATAACCATCGGATTAACGCTGGATTAAATCATGACTGTTGATTTGATTGGTCCAATTTTGATACACATCGGAACCCTTAGAGCATCGAGAAAACTCCACAACCACATAATTATAATCGGATGCAAGGGTTCTAGTTACATCAAACCACCAGGACATAAGCACATCAAGCTATTGACCTTTTCCCTTCAAGCACACACTTCCATGAGAGTTCGATTCGATCTCAGTTGTTGATGTTCCAATTAATGGTTACAATTCTCCTAAGAATCAAGTTTCTTCACCTACACTCCGTGTCTCGACCACCGGTTCATCGATACCACTGGGCCCTTAATAGTGCACTGATACCTTGATATTTTTCATTTGATCTCAGTCGTTGATCTCTCTGATCTCCGGTATGATGGACCCCACAACTTAAAAATTAACTCTTTGCATAAGGTTTCATAACTTGCCAATTCACTTTCAAACTATGTAACATCTCTCTTTCAATATAAATCCTTTGGAATTGATTTTCCCTATGAATGTGGGATAAATCGATATTGCAGAAATTCTTCCATTGTGCCCTTAGACTTCAACTATAGATCCCTTACTAGCCCCATTATTTCACAGGTCTGCAACGAGGTCATCTCATCCAGCTTCCATTCACACAATTCCTCCTCATACCTGTGCAACCCAAATTCATTTTGGTTGACTACTCTAACATAGTCATCTTGCCTTTGTTCGTGACTCAAGGTAAACACATAGAGCCCTTCATTTAGTGTACACAGAAACTCATCAACACATGGAAATTCTCTACTTCCTTTGTCTAATTTGATTCAAAATATGTATGTTTCTTCTATCTGTCTTGTCTGATTCTCTTTGGACTTAGTATTCTCCCCCTATCTTTGACATCAATGAAAACACTATTTCCAACAATCTCCCCCTTTTCATTGATGGAAACCCTTAGTCAATATCCCCATGTTTGTAACTACTCCTTGTGTCTGAAATTATTCCTTTGTCTGCAACTTCTTCTTTTTACTCTTTACTCTCCCCCTTTGACATCAATGGAAAAGGGATTTTCTCCCCCTTACACTTTACTCTTTTATTCTTTGCTTTGCAACTAACAAGATTATCTCTTTCTGCAACTCCCCTTGAGCCCGTGCTTCTCTTTAAGTGCTTCATAGATTGGATGGCATAAATACCACTCCCATGCTTTGTTTGAGATACTCGAATGTTTTTCTAGGGAGAGGTTTTGTAAAGATATCAACAACCTATTCCTTTGTACCAATATATTCCGTCTTGACATTTTTTTATGTGACTTTCTCTCTTAAGAATTGGTATTTGATTAGAATGTGCTTTGTATTTGAATGCCTAACCAGATTATTTGAAATGTTTAATGCACTAGTATTGTCACACAATATAGATATGGGTTGATTATACTCTACCTTATTGTCCTTCAACATTTGTTTCATATAGAGCACTTGGGTACAACATTCTACTACTGCAATGTATTATGCTTCTATTGGGGATAGAGAAATTGATGATTGCTTCTTGTTGAACCAAGACACTAGGTTTTTACCTAGAAATAATGCTCCACCACTGTTTCTCTTTCTGTCATCTAAATTGCTTTCCCAATCTTCATCTATGTAAGCTATTAGAGTAAATTTTTTACTTATGGGATACCATAAACCAAAGTCCAATTTCCCTTTCAAATATCTGAATATTATTTTTACTACTTTCACGTTTGTTTCCTTTGGTGCATCTTGAAACCTTGCAACTAACCCTACTACCTACATAATCTCTAGCCTTGAAGCTGCCACATATAATAGGATGCCAATAATTTATCTATACAACATTTGATTTGCTTCCCTTGATTCATCCTCTTTGCTAAATTTACAATCAATGATCATGGCTGTACTGACATGTGCATAGTATTCCATTCCAAATTTATTCGACATTTCCTTGATATATTTGATTTGTGAAATGAATATGCTTTTACTGGATTGAGAAATCTACAACCCTAGAAAGAATGACAATTTTCCAAGCATGGACATCTCAATTTCTCTTTGCATTTCTTCTGCAAACTTTTGACTCATTCTATCTGTATTACCTCCAAATTTATATCATCCACATAAACCACAATGATTAACATATCTCATTTTCTATTTTGATGTAAATATTGTTATATACTATTCCTCTTTTGAAACCTTGTTGCTGCAAGTAATTTTCAAGCCTTAAATACCATGCTCTAGGAGCTTTCTTTAATCTGTAAAGTGCATTGTTCAATCTACAAACATAATATTTATTTTCTGATAATAATAATCCTTCTGGATGTTTAATGCACACTTATTCCTCTAAATATCCATTCATAAATGTTGACTTGACATCCATATGCTACACTTTAAAATTCTTGAATCTTGCAAATGGAAGAAACATTCTAATGGGTTCTAATCTTGCAATAGGAGAAAATGTTTCTTCAAAGTCAATACCTTCTACCTGAGCATACCCATTACAAATCAATATTGCTTTATTTATTACGACTTTTCCATGTTCATTTAACTTATTTCTGAATCTCCACTTTGTACCAATCACATTTTTGTCTTTAGGCCTTGGGGCAAGTTCCCATGTTTGATTTTTCTCAATCTAGTTTAACTCTTATTTATTGAATTAATCCAATGTTCAACAAAAATGGCCTCTACAAAGAATTTGTGTAACACAATCGACCCCCTAGTTCTACCTTAGGATGATGGGGTGTCAAAATTTATTTTTATCCAATGACTGTCACCATCCTCAATTTCAAGATTTGGATCAAAAGATATGACGTTCCAAAGTTTTGAGGATTTATTCCAACAATTCCACCTCAACACCACGTGGTTTCCTGTTACACGTTCCATTAGTGTGGTAGTAATGTAGCACTGATGTGGAAACTTCCACCTATCTCAATGGTCCTCATCTGATCATCCTTCTAGATCAACGAATCTGATCTATTCATAGCCCTTTTTTACTATCAGAGTCACTCACTAGAGTGCGTCCAATATTGACTTTCTGTCACACTCTAACAACATACTCATATGGATCTAATGGTCTTGGGGAAATGATAATCAACGATTCCAATTTCATCTATGCCTCAAACATGCATGACGATTAACATCCTTTCATCTAACCTTTCGTACTCGACCTTTTGGAGCCCATGACAGATCAACGATTGTCATTCATCGTGTGTACCCTCTGATCAACAACCTAGATTAAACCTCAGAGTATTCCCATCGGGGTCCATATCCCTTCGGGATTTCAACTCACTCCAACCATCTTCCTCCGATGACTGATTGAGATTTGTCGACAGTTAAATCTGAGGGCTAGGATTTATCCATCTGTCCTAAGAAATAACAATGACAAGGTCCATTCTTTGTCCTTTATATGAGTTATGGGATGCCACATGTCCTTATATGGACACACTGACACCCCTCATCATCATGAATTCTCTCCCCTCTTAGCCTCACTTAAATAGGGACCCTATGTGGCTTCTGAGTTGGAACCCAAGACACGTGGCCCTATCCAACTCTGCCACCTGGCTTGATACATCCACATCACTTTTTTATCCCTCAAAGTTCCAAATCACCTTGACACATGGAACAATCCACTCGACATGTGGACCTCCCACATGGACTGATATGGTGTACATGCAATTGTTGTGCACTTGGCATGTACCTCTAGGTGATGACACGTTTCCACTATGCATTGGTTGAGTGACATCATCCTCATCAACATGATGTCATGTTCCCTCTTTTCCTCACTAAGGAGAGAGACACAATGATCCAAAACTGTGGTTACTTAGTTGCTCACTGATATACAACCAGAATCACTCCTTAGATCCTTCCCATCGGAGTAACTTAGCCAAGGATACCCTAATCACTTGACTCCAATGACCCCATTGCAATCAATGGTTAAGTTCCTCCAACACCATTCCGATGGATCCAAGGGTCTTGATTGGTATTTGGGTCCTTTCCATCAGAGTGTCTCTACTTCAATATTTCAGGTCTACTCTAACCAAATGACTCTAATGGTTCCTCCACAATCAGTAGTCACGATCTCCTATATCCTCCCTCCAATGGATCCAATGATTGTGAATGACGTGGATCCTCTACAAGTCCTCATACATGAGGAACCTCGATCAACGACCAAGATTGAGATGTTGTGTTGGATCGATGACTACGGTCTTCCAGAAGTAGAACATGGTTTTTCCTTAGGTTTATCATTATGACTCATGGCTTAGTCAATTTCTTTGTAATTCTTCAATAATTTCCCTCATCTGTAAGTCTTAAATAGGAATTCACTACCAAGAATGCATCCATATTTCTTATCAGAATTTACTCGTCAATCGAAACCCTCACCTTTCTTTGAGAAACCTCTATGTTATTTACTCTTCACCACTCTTTTGGGGAATTTCCTTCCATGAGTTTTCCATACCAGGACAAGGACATTTCTAGTCCCAAGATGGGATAAGACACAACAATTTCCAGGTCTGAACTTAAGGAAAAAATCATTAAAATTATGCATAAGCAAAAATATATACAGTTCAAAATGATTCTGGCAACAATTATTCAGGGATAATTACAACAACAAAACCCATGAAAAAACTCACATAATTTCAATTTCTAAACAAGTCTAAATGTAGTTTCAACAACAATTATTCGTGACAATTAACCCATAATTACAGTTCATATACCATTCTAATAACAATATACTGAATTATAAATAACACAATAGATACCCATCATAACAATACATAAACATTTATATAGTAATTTAAACAAACATATGGTTAACACTTATCTGATATAAATTATCCACCAACTACATGCAGGACCTCCGAGTTTCCTCCCAAACTTAGACTCTGCTGCTCATAAATATCAACAGTAGGTCACCCTCGAGATGGGGCTTAAAATGCACTTGGTAAGGAATTCCTAACCAGAAAAGGTATCTTAGAAGAAACAAATATGAAACTCATGTGCTAACTCTACAAATAGCCTACAGTCTCTCATTCGCCACATGCATGTCCCACCCTAGGAAATGTTTCCCTTCTCTACTAAAAAATCCTTCTGTTGCCCCACTTCCCTTCTGGAGCTTCAGTGATAAGTCAGACAGGAAGTCTTAGAGCCCTTTAGCTGCAACTTGGCACCTTGGAAAAACAATTCTTGAAAATTATTTCACCTGGAGAGAATGCTTCTGTGCTTGACAACCCGCTTCTTAAAAAAAAACGGGATTGACAACATGCTTCTTCAACAAAACATAGGCCCGAAAAACCACTTCTTTAGCAACACATGAGCCCGGAAACCCACTTATTAAACTCAATTACTAGAAAAACCACCCGAAATCTTCCACAATATAGGTATGGTAATGGCAGTGAGGTATGAAGGGTAGCAGAGGAGATGCTCCCCTCTCACGATGGTGACAATTATAGATGAGATAGGAAAAATGCACTAAGCCCCTTATAATTGCATGTTCATGAAATTCAATTTGTCACTTCACAAGCTCCCTTTGAATCCACTTGGTGATTCATTTCCATTGTCTAAGGAATTAGGATAAAACCATATCCATGCCTTTTGAATTTAGGAATATTTTAATAATATTTCCTTGGTTTTATACCCCCATGGCTTAGCCCTCTTCCTAGACTCTTA
>ML794407.1:488036-520321 GCA_009831015.1 Picea engelmannii | reverse complement strand
CAACTAAGATGGAAAATTAATTAGTTTAAGTAAGAAATATGTTTTACTTTTCTTAAGAGAAAATCAAACTGAATATGAGTCAATGAGAGTAAAGTAATCCATGGAGGGGTGTACTAAAGAGAAAAAACATCAATTGGAGGATTTTATACATGAATATAGAGGAGTGTTCCAAGATATTAAAGGGATACTACCCAAGAGGGAAGTGCATCACGAAATACAATTATTGCTAGACTTCACATTGTCGAATATTGGGTTGTATAAACAGTCCACTCTAGAAACAAATGAAGTGAAGAAGTAGTTTCAACTACTATTGGAGTATAGTGCGATTCGACAAAGCACCTCACCTTCTGGGTCACCTATCATAATCATACCAAAGAAGGATGGGACTTGGAAAATGTGTATCGACCACAGAGCATTGAAAACAATTACACTAAAATATTGCTACCATCTACCCAGGATCGATGATATGTTAGATTAGTTGCAACATGAAAAATATTTCATGAAGTTAGACATCAAATCAAGATACTACCAGGTACGCATAAAGGAAGAATACATATGGAATACCACCTTCAAGACAAGGAAAGGTTTGTATGAGTTGTTGGTCATACCATTTGGTTTATTTAATGCAATAGCTACATTTTTTATGAGACTAATGAATGATGTACTATGCCCATATATAGATTCATTTGTTATAGTCTATTAGGATGATATATTGGTTTATATTTATACCTAGGATTAGCACATCTCACATCTCATGCAGGTGTTAGAGACTTTGAAGAAGCATCAACTATTAGATAACCTAAAGAAATGTGATTTTTCTCAACAATATTTACTCTATCTGGGGTATGTGATCAATGGAGGGGAGATCAATATAGATCTCATAAAGATGGACACCATCATGAAATGGTCAGTTCGTACTAATTTCATTGAAGTTAGGAGTTTTTTTGGGGAAACACAATACTTGTGGAAGTTCATAGCTTCATTATCAATAGTAGTGACACCACTCCACGACATAACAATGAGTGGTAAGAGTTTCCAATGGGGGAATAATCAAAAGAAGGATTTCAATGAGATAAAAATAAAAATCAGTCAAGCACTAATTTTTTCATTACCAAACCAACAAAATCATTTTGAAGTGGAGACAGATGCAAGTGGGTATTCCATGGAATCATTTTTAATGCAAGGAGGAAGGCCTGTATGATATCATTCTTGAATATTTCATGGGGCAGTTCTCAACTACCCTACCTATGACAAGGATCTCTATGCCTTGGTTCAATATGTCAAGAAATGGAAACACTATCTAATGGTAAAGGAGACCATCGTCCACATAGATCACTAGCCACTGTAGTATTTGCAGGTCTAGAGTAAGATACAACAAAAATAGTTTGGTAGACATTCTTTCAAGGCCACCCACATCCAATATTATATATTTGGGAACTGTGATGCACATGGATCCATTTACCCATGATGCATACAAAGAGGCATACATATAAGATGATGACTTCAAGGAGGTGTTTTTGTAGCTATAGGGACAAATTCATATAGAATAAGGTGGAGAAAAGGATGACTATCATTTACATAATGGTTTACTCTACAACCTCGACAAGATTTGTGTCCCTAAAGGTGAATGGTTTTATCTTATTAGAGAGGCTCACCTCCATGGTTGAAGGACATTTCGGTGTTGGGAAGACAATTACCAACTTACTGCGGTATGTATACTGGCCTGAAAAGAGAGAATATGTATCATGGTATAGGGTGTATACTTTGTTGTACCAACAATCCCAGTAACATGAAGCAAGGTATATACCATCCCTTACATATACCCACTAGGCCTTGGGAAATAATTTCCATGGATGTTGTGGGAGGTTTATCAACAACCATGAAGAGACATAACTATATATTTGTGGTATTTGACAGGTTTAGAAATATGTTCATTCTCATTCCTTGTAAAAATACCATAAAAAGTAGAAAACATTTTCTTTGAAGAGTTCTGGGTGCACTTTGGGATACAAACGAGCCTCGTCTTAGATAGGGATATCATATTCCTGAACACATTTTGGACTACATTATGGGATAAGATGAGAACTAAGTTGAATAGGTCTACAACATTCCATCCATATACAAATGGAAAAACATAATGTTGGAACACTTAATTATATTGAGAGGGGGTTGAATTAGTATAAGACTGTTTTTATTCTTTTCTTATTGTATTACACTTATCAATTCATTACTTTTCTAGCAATAAGAAACATACACAAACATACATTACACAATACTCAAAGATTTAACGTGGAAACCCAAATGGGAGAAAACCACAGAAAGATTTTATGAAAATGTATTCATAGACAATAACCTATTATATACACCAATCTATTACGATGTTTATAGGAACCAAATTGAAAGAGACACCAATCCCTTCACCTGAGCACCAACTCAACAATACTTGTAGGAACCAACCTACAGTTACAACATTTGTAGGAACTAACCTAATGACGAAACCAATATCTTTAACTGAGCACCAAATTAGTATGATGTAGAAACTAACCTATTGGAGACACCAATATCTTTAAATGAGCACCAAATCAGTATGGTGTGGGCACCAACCTACCAGAGACACTAATCTCCTCAACTATTATGTTTGGATCAAGGTCTTCTTAAACTGTCAAAAATACAAAATCATCACTTCAATTCAATATTTAACCTAAACAAATATATTATTTCACCAGATTATCTATCTTTGCTACAATTTCCATGATAATCTCTACTTGTTCACAATCAGTAGGACTTCATATGTTCCTTGTTTTACCTTGCACCTCCCAGCCACTCTCAAAAAGTCACATCTCACTCTTCTTTCTTCTTCTCGCACTTGAGAAACTCATAGTTTCACTTCCTTATCCACACGTTTTTCTTCCATTATTCATTCTCAAAACAATCAAGGAATCATTATTTATAAAATCACCCCATACATTCAAGGATTTGTCCACATACAAAAATTCACGTTAATGGGGTCAACTCCAAATCCCTTGACTCTTCCTTAAAATAGAGCTACAAAAATCCTTTGAAACCAGTCTCTATTTCCTCCAATTTTAGGCATAATCTATTCACTGGTCATCTGATTAATAGGGCCATCATGCCACATATGATCAATAACCATCGGATTAACGCTGGATTAAATCATGACTGTTGATTTGATTGGTCCAATTTTGATACACATCGGAACCCTTAGAGCATCGAGAAAACTCCACAACCACATAATTATAATCGGATGCAAGGGTTCTAGTTACATCAAACCACCAGGACATAAGCACATCAAGCTATTGACCTTTTCCCTTCAAGCACACACTTCCATGAGAGTTCGATTCGATCTCAGTTGTTGATGTTCCAATTAATGGTTACAATTCTCCTAAGAATCAAGTTTCTTCACCTACACTCCGTGTCTCGACCACCGGTTCATCGATACCACTGGGCCCTTAATAGTGCACTGATACCTTGATATTTTTCATTTGATCTCAGTCGTTGATCTCTCTGATCTCCGGTATGATGGACCCCACAACTTAAAAATTAACTCTTTGCATAAGGTTTCATAACTTGCCAATTCACTTTCAAACTATGTAACATCTCTCTTTCAATATAAATCCTTTGGAATTGATTTTCCCTATGAATGTGGGATAAATCGATATTGCAGAAATTCTTCCATTGTGCCCTTAGACTTCAACTATAGATCCCTTACTAGCCCCATTATTTCACAGGTCTGCAACGAGGTCATCTCATCCAGCTTCCATTCACACAATTCCTCCTCATACCTGTGCAACCCAAATTCATTTTGGTTGACTACTCTAACATAGTCATCTTGCCTTTGTTCGTGACTCAAGGTAAACACATAGAGCCCTTCATTTAGTGTACACAGAAACTCATCAACACATGGAAATTCTCTACTTCCTTTGTCTAATTTGATTCAAAATATGTATGTTTCTTCTATCTGTCTTGTCTGATTCTCTTTGGACTTAGTATTCTCCCCCTATCTTTGACATCAATGAAAACACTATTTCCAACAATCTCCCCCTTTTCATTGATGGAAACCCTTAGTCAATATCCCCATGTTTGTAACTACTCCTTGTGTCTGAAATTATTCCTTTGTCTGCAACTTCTTCTTTTTACTCTTTACTCTCCCCCTTTGACATCAATGGAAAAGGGATTTTCTCCCCCTTACACTTTACTCTTTTATTCTTTGCTTTGCAACTAACAAGATTATCTCTTTCTGCAACTCCCCTTGAGCCCGTGCTTCTCTTTAAGTGCTTCATAGATTGGATGGCATAAATACCACTCCCATGCTTTGTTTGAGATACTCGAATGTTTTTCTAGGGAGAGGTTTTGTAAAGATATCAACAACCTATTCCTTTGTACCAATATATTCCGTCTTGACATTTTTTTATGTGACTTTCTCTCTTAAGAATTGGTATTTGATTAGAATGTGCTTTGTATTTGAATGCCTAACCAGATTATTTGAAATGTTTAATGCACTAGTATTGTCACACAATATAGATATGGGTTGATTATACTCTACCTTATTGTCCTTCAACATTTGTTTCATATAGAGCACTTGGGTACAACATTCTACTACTGCAATGTATTATGCTTCTATTGGGGATAGAGAAATTGATGATTGCTTCTTGTTGAACCAAGACACTAGGTTTTTACCTAGAAATAATGCTCCACCACTGTTTCTCTTTCTGTCATCTAAATTGCTTTCCCAATCTTCATCTATGTAAGCTATTAGAGTAAATTTTTTACTTATGGGATACCATAAACCAAAGTCCAATTTCCCTTTCAAATATCTGAATATTATTTTTACTACTTTCACGTTTGTTTCCTTTGGTGCATCTTGAAACCTTGCAACTAACCCTACTACCTACATAATCTCTAGCCTTGAAGCTGCCACATATAATAGGATGCCAATAATTTATCTATACAACATTTGATTTGCTTCCCTTGATTCATCCTCTTTGCTAAATTTACAATCAATGATCATGGCTGTACTGACATGTGCATAGTATTCCATTCCAAATTTATTCGACATTTCCTTGATATATTTGATTTGTGAAATGAATATGCTTTTACTGGATTGAGAAATCTACAACCCTAGAAAGAATGACAATTTTCCAAGCATGGACATCTCAATTTCTCTTTGCATTTCTTCTGCAAACTTTTGACTCATTCTATCTGTATTACCTCCAAATTTATATCATCCACATAAACCACAATGATTAACATATCTCATTTTCTATTTTGATGTAAATATTGTTATATACTATTCCTCTTTTGAAACCTTGTTGCTGCAAGTAATTTTCAAGCCTTAAATACCATGCTCTAGGAGCTTTCTTTAATCTGTAAAGTGCATTGTTCAATCTACAAACATAATATTTATTTTCTGATAATAATAATCCTTCTGGATGTTTAATGCACACTTATTCCTCTAAATATCCATTCATAAATGTTGACTTGACATCCATATGCTACACTTTAAAATTCTTGAATCTTGCAAATGGAAGAAACATTCTAATGGGTTCTAATCTTGCAATAGGAGAAAATGTTTCTTCAAAGTCAATACCTTCTACCTGAGCATACCCATTACAAATCAATATTGCTTTATTTATTACGACTTTTCCATGTTCATTTAACTTATTTCTGAATCTCCACTTTGTACCAATCACATTTTTGTCTTTAGGCCTTGGGGCAAGTTCCCATGTTTGATTTTTCTCAATCTAGTTTAACTCTTATTTATTGAATTAATCCAATGTTCAACAAAAATGGCCTCTACAAAGAATTTGTGTAACACAATCGACCCCCTAGTTCTACCTTAGGATGATGGGGTGTCAAAATTTATTTTTATCCAATGACTGTCACCATCCTCAATTTCAAGATTTGGATCAAAAGATATGACGTTCCAAAGTTTTGAGGATTTATTCCAACAATTCCACCTCAACACCACGTGGTTTCCTGTTACACGTTCCATTAGTGTGGTAGTAATGTAGCACTGATGTGGAAACTTCCACCTATCTCAATGGTCCTCATCTGATCATCCTTCTAGATCAACGAATCTGATCTATTCATAGCCCTTTTTTACTATCAGAGTCACTCACTAGAGTGCGTCCAATATTGACTTTCTGTCACACTCTAACAACATACTCATATGGATCTAATGGTCTTGGGGAAATGATAATCAACGATTCCAATTTCATCTATGCCTCAAACATGCATGACGATTAACATCCTTTCATCTAACCTTTCGTACTCGACCTTTTGGAGCCCATGACAGATCAACGATTGTCATTCATCGTGTGTACCCTCTGATCAACAACCTAGATTAAACCTCAGAGTATTCCCATCGGGGTCCATATCCCTTCGGGATTTCAACTCACTCCAACCATCTTCCTCCGATGACTGATTGAGATTTGTCGACAGTTAAATCTGAGGGCTAGGATTTATCCATCTGTCCTAAGAAATAACAATGACAAGGTCCATTCTTTGTCCTTTATATGAGTTATGGGATGCCACATGTCCTTATATGGACACACTGACACCCCTCATCATCATGAATTCTCTCCCCTCTTAGCCTCACTTAAATAGGGACCCTATGTGGCTTCTGAGTTGGAACCCAAGACACGTGGCCCTATCCAACTCTGCCACCTGGCTTGATACATCCACATCACTTTTTTATCCCTCAAAGTTCCAAATCACCTTGACACATGGAACAATCCACTCGACATGTGGACCTCCCACATGGACTGATATGGTGTACATGCAATTGTTGTGCACTTGGCATGTACCTCTAGGTGATGACACGTTTCCACTATGCATTGGTTGAGTGACATCATCCTCATCAACATGATGTCATGTTCCCTCTTTTCCTCACTAAGGAGAGAGACACAATGATCCAAAACTGTGGTTACTTAGTTGCTCACTGATATACAACCAGAATCACTCCTTAGATCCTTCCCATCGGAGTAACTTAGCCAAGGATACCCTAATCACTTGACTCCAATGACCCCATTGCAATCAATGGTTAAGTTCCTCCAACACCATTCCGATGGATCCAAGGGTCTTGATTGGTATTTGGGTCCTTTCCATCAGAGTGTCTCTACTTCAATATTTCAGGTCTACTCTAACCAAATGACTCTAATGGTTCCTCCACAATCAGTAGTCACGATCTCCTATATCCTCCCTCCAATGGATCCAATGATTGTGAATGACGTGGATCCTCTACAAGTCCTCATACATGAGGAACCTCGATCAACGACCAAGATTGAGATGTTGTGTTGGATCGATGACTACGGTCTTCCAGAAGTAGAACATGGTTTTTCCTTAGGTTTATCATTATGACTCATGGCTTAGTCAATTTCTTTGTAATTCTTCAATAATTTCCCTCATCTGTAAGTCTTAAATAGGAATTCACTACCAAGAATGCATCCATATTTCTTATCAGAATTTACTCGTCAATCGAAACCCTCACCTTTCTTTGAGAAACCTCTATGTTATTTACTCTTCACCACTCTTTTGGGGAATTTCCTTCCATGAGTTTTCCATACCAGGACAAGGACATTTCTAGTCCCAAGATGGGATAAGACACAACAATTTCCAGGTCTGAACTTAAGGAAAAAATCATTAAAATTATGCATAAGCAAAAATATATACAGTTCAAAATGATTCTGGCAACAATTATTCAGGGATAATTACAACAACAAAACCCATGAAAAAACTCACATAATTTCAATTTCTAAACAAGTCTAAATGTAGTTTCAACAACAATTATTCGTGACAATTAACCCATAATTACAGTTCATATACCATTCTAATAACAATATACTGAATTATAAATAACACAATAGATACCCATCATAACAATACATAAACATTTATATAGTAATTTAAACAAACATATGGTTAACACTTATCTGATATAAATTATCCACCAACTACATGCAGGACCTCCGAGTTTCCTCCCAAACTTAGACTCTGCTGCTCATAAATATCAACAGTAGGTCACCCTCGAGATGGGGCTTAAAATGCACTTGGTAAGGAATTCCTAACCAGAAAAGGTATCTTAGAAGAAACAAATATGAAACTCATGTGCTAACTCTACAAATAGCCTACAGTCTCTCATTCGCCACATGCATGTCCCACCCTAGGAAATGTTTCCCTTCTCTACTAAAAAATCCTTCTGTTGCCCCACTTCCCTTCTGGAGCTTCAGTGATAAGTCAGACAGGAAGTCTTAGAGCCCTTTAGCTGCAACTTGGCACCTTGGAAAAACAATTCTTGAAAATTATTTCACCTGGAGAGAATGCTTCTGTGCTTGACAACCCGCTTCTTAAAAAAAAACGGGATTGACAACATGCTTCTTCAACAAAACATAGGCCCGAAAAACCACTTCTTTAGCAACACATGAGCCCGGAAACCCACTTATTAAACTCAATTACTAGAAAAACCACCCGAAATCTTCCACAATATAGGTATGGTAATGGCAGTGAGGTATGAAGGGTAGCAGAGGAGATGCTCCCCTCTCACGATGGTGACAATTATAGATGAGATAGGAAAAATGCACTAAGCCCCTTATAATTGCATGTTCATGAAATTCAATTTGTCACTTCACAAGCTCCCTTTGAATCCACTTGGTGATTCATTTCCATTGTCTAAGGAATTAGGATAAAACCATATCCATGCCTTTTGAATTTAGGAATATTTTAATAATATTTCCTTGGTTTTATACCCCCATGGCTTAGCCCTCTTCCTAGACTCTTAGCCCCCTTTCCTTTCTAGTGGATTTTATACCCCCATATTATTTCTACCGAGATGGTCTGCAACAATGTTGTTTTTCATTAAATTCAAAGTGTGATTACATAATACAAGATAGGCTCATTGGCCCAAAGCTTTCTTCGATCACCATCATATGACACAACTATATTTATATTACAATTGGGATTTGACCTCGGGGTATTACATTCCCCTCCCACTTATTTATGCATTGTCCTAAATTCAATATACACGTATATAATCAAAACTTGAAAAATTTCCAAAAATATGCGTGTACTTTCCCCGCATAACATTCCCATGGTCCCAAGTTGCATCTTCAAAATCGTACCAGGTCCATTGGACCTTTACTAGCCCTATGGATAGATTCCAGAGCTGCTTGGTTTTCCAGTCCAATACGTAAACTGGCTACAATTGAAATTATTCTTCTGGCTCCACTTGAATGACATTCCAATCAATCATATTGCTTAGTTCCTTTTACCAATTAGGTGAGAAAAAAGAGGCCCTTTAATTGCCTGGTTAGGCCAACAAGAAATCACAAAAATGCTATTAGTTTATTAGTGGCTCAACTAAAGATAAAACAAGAAATAAATGCATCATTTGTGCGGGCTGTGCTATTTTCACATTCAACGTTGTGTTTTCTTGCATGGTGTGCACAAGTAGGCCTTGGTAAATTTGCATTGAAATTCAATGATTATTTGCATAGTTTTGCTTGCTGAATAAGTTTTGTAAATGCTTGGGGTGTGCTAATTAATGTGTTGTGTTGATATTGTGATCTGGATTTTATGAGAAGAACCAAAATTAATATAGATTATTATTATTCTTAATAAAGAGACACAAGAATAACAAATATACAATAACATAGATGCAATAAAATTGGTTTCTATTCAATAAGAAAATATGTTGAAACTGTAAAATGCAGGAGAAAACACGCTTCCTAGAATGGTGGCGGCTTATCTCTGAGAAGAGATTTGATGGCTGCGCTCATTCCCAAGAATATGGTTATAATGAGGCTCTCCCAACATTTTTACAATAAACAGGAATGCCAAAACCCTATACATCGAAAAACCTAACCCTAGGAAATGAAACGCCAAAAGTCATGTGAGCCCGTTGGCGTAAGCTAGTACATCAATTTCCCAGGGTTGTAACTTTTGCATACAATCTTCGTTTTAGGTGCACGATAGCCTGTTGGAAAGGTATATCCGAGGAATACACATATTTCCATAAGAATCTAATTCAAACTACAACTTGATTATGGAGAGCCCTAAAAACGCTGTTTAGGGCCTCAAAATGTCCTCGGAAGTCAAGGACCCAGAAACTAGGAAAAAAATGCCAAATTGGAAAGATACCAAAATGAGCCAGTTGGAATATGTGGGAGGCCATCAAAATCCATCTGGATCAATCCTCCCCCCTTAGTAAGAAAATGTTCTCCATTTCGTTGAGTTCCCCCATCAGATGAGGAAATTTCTATTGAATTTGGCCCTAGATGAGGCACTTGCCTTGGTGCAGAAGATGCCTTTCTTTAAAAACTCGATAAATATAGATCCTTTGCTGGAGATTTCCCTTGACCTATGTGTCCACAATACGATCATTATATTCCTATTGAATTTAGTCAGGGTTGAGCTTTGTTGGTGTCAACTGTTCTTCTATCTCTAAGGTCTCCAACAATGGTGGGAAGTATGTCCGAAGGAGATCCACGTTGAATATTGGGTGCATACCAAGGAAAAGAGGAATGTTGATCTCTAAATCATTATCACCCATATTATTGGTGATGGTGTAAGGTCTGTAACAGAGTGGGTGAAGCTTTCGATGGGGCCCTGCAAGGCTTTCTTTCTACAAGTGTAACCACACTTTGTCTCCCACCTGAAACTTATGTGGAACCCAATGCTTATCATGGCGCTTCTTGTACTTAGCACTGGACTTCTGTAAAATATATTGAACTTATTGGTGTATGTGATAGATCCACTCAATGAACTGGGAGGCTTTGTCAACTTCAGTTGGAGCAGGTGATGAATCGGCTAGGTTGGTCATAAGAGGTAGTGCAACATCCATGGGACCCAATGGTTGGAATCCCAACATGACCTGAAATGGGTTGTGGTTGGTTGAGATATGTGGGGCTCTATTGTGACTATGCTGAACATAGGGAAGAATCTCATCCCATGTGTGGGAGTTCTTGGAATTGTACATGCACATGATATGCACTATCATCTGAATGACGACCTCATTTTCACCGTCTGTCTGGGGGTGGAAGGAAGTGGACTTGGTGAGCTTGGTGTCTAGCAGTGACCAGAGGTTCAACCAAAATGTGATGAGGAATCGAATATCCTAATATGAGACAATGGTTGGTGGGATTCCAAAATGTACCCAGACTTGTTCAAAGAAGAGCTTGGCAATGGCCTTTATTGTTATGCTTTTTTATAGGTGGCCATGATCTCCATCTTGGAAAATCAATCGACAACCAGAAAGACATAGTCATTTCCCCTCTTGGTGGACAAAAGGAATGACATGTATTCCATTGATATGGATTCCCATGGCCTGTTAGGAGTAGGTAGGGGGGTGTACAGGCCTTGTTTCTTAGTGGTCAGTTTGGAAATAACACAGGAAGTGAAGGACTTGATATACTTGCTGACATCCTGTTGAATTTTCGGCCAGTAGAAATGTTTCTTCAACATTGCCATTGTCTTTTTTATGCCTAAGTGTCCTTCCACCTGACTGTAGTGGGATTCCCAAATCAGTTTCGCTCGCTCGCTTGATGGAACGCAGAGATGGCGCGATCGACACAATATCCTGTCCCGAAGATGGAAATTAGTGATAACTGAGTTTGTGCCCGACATTTGGTATGTGGTGGTGAATTCAGGGTCTATCTCATAGAGGTTGGGCCATCCATAGGTCTCGTGGGTGCAAGAGTCTAGCACCATGGTGAGTGCCAGGACTGGAGGTCGACTGAGGCAATCAATGACTCGGTTGGTGCTGTCTGTTTTATACTTGATGTTGAGGTGGAACTATTGCAAGTATGTGGACCACTTCTGATGGTGGTCATTATGTAATTTTCCTTGTGTTTTCATGATATGCAGTGGTTTATGATCAGTGTGGATGACTGTCTCCTTCTCGAGAATGTAATTTCTCCACTCGCGGTAGGATTACACGATGGAGTACATTTCTTTGTCATAAGAAGGGTACTTACAAACAAAATTTGATAGTGTCTCACTATGATAGGCCATGAGGTGGCCGTGCTGAGTGAGAACTGCACCCACAACATAGTCCAAAGCATTTGTCTTGATCTCAAAGGGATGCTGCAGGTTCGGTAATGAAAGTACCGGGGATGAGCACAAACGATGATTTAAATCAATGAATGCTTATTGTTGGGAAAGGACCCACACAAATTTTTCCTTACCACCACCCCAGGTTACTTGGATGAGGGCCCATGCAATATGGGAGAATCCCAACACAATCCCACGATATAAATTGGCAAGGCCTAAGAAGCTTCGAAGCTCAATGAGTGTGGTTGGGCATGACCAGTAACACATGAACTAGATATTGGCTAGATCCACATGCGAACCATGCTGATCCATGATGTATCCTAGGTACTGGACCCTATCCATGCTAAAGGATAATTTTTCCAAGTATCCATATAGCTTGTGTTGCCGCAAGGTGTGCAGAACTTGCTGAATATAGTGCAAGTGTTCCACCCAAGTATTGGTGTAGATGAGGACGTCATCCAGATACACCACTACAAAATTATTGGTGAAAGGTCACATGATATTTTACACCATCCTCATGAAAGTTGTTGGAGAATTTGTCAAACCAAAGGGCATGACAAACCATTCAAAAAGACCTTCTTTTGACTTGAAGTCGGTCTTCCATACATCTGTCTGTTCTATGGGGACCTGGTGGTAGCCAGACTTTAGATCAATCTTATTGAAGTCTTTGACCCCATTGAGATGATCAAGGAGATCATCGATTATGGGAATTGGGTACTGGTTCCTAACTGTGATTTTATTTAGGTCCCTGATACAAAATTGATCTTTAAAGACTTGGTTAAGTTTTAAGCATGAGTTCATTTACCAATTAGGAATTGATTGAAAGAAGAAGAAATTAATGATTACAATCTGGTCTGGGTGTTTTCTGATAGACCTCAAGAATCCAACATAACTGACGACACTGAAAACGATTGAGCGTAGCTCCTGAAATTGGCCCGCAAAGTTCCCCTCCTCAATGGCTTCCCTGCATAAAAATGGCTTGAGATTCGAAATTATTCAACATTTATCCTGTTTTGAACTTGTTTGGACTTTCAAAAACCTCTGGTTTATATAGATTCTGAGTTGGGGTTCGAAATCCATCTTCCCCCCAAGATCTGGCCTATTTCTGGGCTCTAGATTCACTCTTTTTAGCCAAAACTCCACAAAAATCAGCAAAAATCAGCAAAAATCCATTAAAATAAGGTAAAAACCCACTAAATTGGCAAATAATTGGTTAAGAACCTAAAAATAGGGCGCACACCCTTTTTTCATGGTCACATGTATGACTATAGCTTCAAAGCCATCAATATTCTGTGCAAAAACCATTGAAATCTGTTCATCGTGCCCCTGGAAGGTTGTGAAAAAAGTCAAACCAACTCGCATATTTAAACCTCTGCACCATTTGAGGGTATTCTCCGAGTAATTCCCTGTCCTCAGGTTCCAGTCTGATAATCTAGCCACTCTTCTTTGGTGCCATGCTGCTGATATGGTCCTATAAACAGATCTGCGAGGATTGATGTTTTGAATTCTCAGTTCTTATAGGCTGTTGAACACTAAGAATCACTTGTTCCTTCAATTTTATCTTTGCACAAAATAACCGACACACTAAAATAGAAGGTGATGGTTCTATTAATGATATTCAAATATGTTTGATTTGATGCAAGTATGGAAGGTACAACTCAACCCTCATATTTAGTTGTTATAATTGCAATATCAAATCGAGAAAAGATGGTGGAGAGGCATGCCGATCCTTTAGTCACAATTTGAGAAATTATAACGCGATCAGGGAAGGCTGGCGCATGTAAAAATATGATTATTTCTAGCACTGCAGGAATAGTGCTATTCCTGTAGCGCCATTTGTGACTTGGGCAAAAAATTTTAAAATTAAAAAATGAATAGACAAGTGATGTGACAAGATTTACCATATCAAATCCTAAACCTTTAAAGACTTAAAAAATCATTTAAAAGGGCAATAAAAATGTAAAAATGATCATTTAAACCAAAAGGTAAAAATCAATCTTGGTAAACAAAGCATAATAAGGGAGGATCAAGGATTATGGACACTCACTTAATCAATCAACATAGTTAGAGTCTAACACTGGCTCCTACTGGGGGTAACGTTTCATGAGGAAACTTTAATATCTGTAGAACAATGCCTTTATATCCTTCTGATTATGTGATTTCCCTGTTCTATCACCCTTTATTTAAAACAAAAATTGTAATAAAACAATTCCATTGGGTATATGGAGTCTTTATTTGAGTTTAAAAGAAAACCTATTGTACAGACTAAAACCTTTTATAAATCTTAAAGAAAGTAATGTTTTAGGAATCTCCCATTTACCGGGCCTCCAAAAATCTCAGTGTCATCCAAATTATGTAAGAGAAAAGTATTGTTATTCATGACCTTGGATATTTTGAATGTACCATACCATAAGTTATAAAAATTACCATGTTTGTATTTGTCCTCTCTTCTAGCATCCCATGTCAATATAATATCTCCCTCTTTGAAAATATCTTTCTTGGTTCCCTTATCAAACGTGTCTTTGAGTTTTCTCTGATGAACAACAACTTTCTGATCCAAGTTTTCTCTAGCCTACTGAAATTATATCATCTAAAAAACTCTCCTTTGAATATCATTGAGTGGCAAATCATACAGGACTTGTGGCAGGTTCAATGGTGCATATCTAGCTGCAACTATTGCATCCATTCTGTTTACAACCATATTTTCTACCTTTTGTGTTTGAGCTGTAGGAGTGAGAAAAAATGGTGATGTAGAAAAATAAATTGTTCTTTGAGTGAAGCAACTTAACTGAGCTGATATAAGTTCTTGATCTTCATAAAACAAAGGTTTCTTTTCTAGACTAAAGGAGGATGATGGTTCCAGAAAAAGAGAGTTTTCAAAAGAACAATAACGTGGTTTATTTTCTTCAGAAGAAAAAGACTGAGGTGATGATGAGATTGTTTCTGGTTCACTTTTAATATCTTTACTATGATCTCTCAAAGCTTCAGCTATAGATAAAGTATTTGTTTGTTCTTCTTCAATGAGATCAACAAACAACTTTTATTGATTTAGATTTATTTATGAAATAGTTGAAGGAAAGGAAACAATATCCGGTTCAATAATAGGTTTTGTTTTACTCTATGGAATCACTCCCTCATCTGATGTGATTTTGACAGTTTTATAAGACTATCCTTGAGTGTTGGTTGAAGGCAATTTTTATTTTGAGAGAGAGAAATGTCCAGGAATGAGTTTAGGTTTTCTCAATAATTTTTCAGGGTCTGGCACTGCTGCAATAGGATTAGGGTATGGGTTTTTTCTGGTAACTTGTTTCTTTGTAGAGGATGAGGAAGTTGGAGGAGCTTTAGGTCCTTTTCCTTCTCTTTTAGGAGCCAGAATTACCACAGAGGAGTCACCAGGTGAAAAATACACAGTCTTATGTAATTGTCCAAAATCTTGTTCACCATCAAGATTTAGGTCTGATCTTGTCATTCTCTGAGGGAAAAATACTTCGGCTCTTTGTTCCCCGACAACGACGCTAAAAGATGTTAGTACCTAAAGTTGCACTTGACTGTGAGAGGGTAAGCTAGGGCATCATCAGGTTATTATAATGGTATTTTTAAAGGGTTTTCTGAATAGGTTTTTAGAAAATGGTTGAAATTTGGTTCAAGGTGTAAGTTTTAAACCTGTGAAGTAAAGCAATGCATGTAGATTCTTAAGAAAAATGGAAATTAATCAATGTCTCATACACATAGTACACATAGATTTATACCGGAAACCCTTAACCAAGAGAAAATCTTTCAACTCTTCATTGTATTAATTTCACCATTCCCCATACAATATATATACAATATTTTTAGGTATTTTGTAGATACCAAAACCCTAATGCCTTAATCCAAGATTAATTTAGAAAACCGCTAAAAATAGAAAAATCCGCTAAAATAGAATCAACGTTAGATGCAGTTGTCGAATCTGACGCGCCCAAACACACACATGCAAAGGATATAACACATACCCAACACAAGGGTTCAAAATAAACACATAACTCAAAATAAAGACAAAAAATAACCCACTGATTTAGTAAATGGTAGTCACATTAATATATCAGACAATAAGGTAAATAAAGAAAGAAATATATGATAGTATTCAATTTGTCAACCCCATATATATTTCTTATTTCAAAATATCATCGAGAAAAAATAACATGTACTTGAAGGAAAATATTGATAATAAACAAGAACAATAAAGTTTCCAATGTGTTACTTAAGATCAAGAAATCAATGCATTACAACATAAAAAATGACTTCAAGTAAGAAAATAAATAGAATATGAAATGAAAGAAAATATAACCATCAACATGCCTTTTCCATTTAGTATCAATGTGGAATATAAACTGTCTTACAGTGGATTTTCAAAATAGGTCCCTGAATTCCCAACTTCCGACCCTCATACAATCTTCCTTCTGTCTATTTAAAGTATACATAGTATTACAACAGATCCTATTTTCTAGTATTTAGTTGGTAATAGGATCTAGTCAATGCCTATATTCTAAGAGAATCAGCTCAAATGAGCATTGATAATGCCAATATAGTAGAAAGCTCAACAACTTAACCAAAATATCCTTTACAGTAACTTGGCAAATCCCACAAAATTTGGAATCATATCTTACTGAGTTGTTTCATTCAAAATATCAAAATGTCATTTGATCAATATAGAAATTGAATTGTTCATGTCTGACTCCCTGAGTAATAGCATCAAAACATTCAAAACTACAGGAAATAACATCATAAAATATAATGGTATAATGACTACACTGGCTTTGGTGTCTCTCTACTTCAGTTGGGTTGTTAGCACAATATTATGCCAATATAACTTGAAATTGGATTCTTGCAGCTCCTTAAGCAGTACTTTTTGTTCTTTTATTTTATTTTTGAAATCCTGTATCTTCTCTTGCCGTCTGGAATTCCATTTCTCCACCTAATATTTCTCTTTATTTAATTGTCTTACCATACCCTGTAGCTCCTTAATCCTTTCTTTTTCATTTCCAACTTTAACTTTAAACTCTGGATATTCCTGTACAAGTGCAGGTAGATTAAGGTCTATAGTAGCTTGAGGTTTTCTTAATTTGATCCTATATCTTGAAGATAATCTAGAGATATAATATTCATCTTCAGTGCTATCAGAATATATGGTATCTGGAAGGTTTGGAATCTGATCTGGTTCTGCAAAAGGATCATCTTTGTTATCAGAAAATACACCTGTACCCCTAAACACAGATTCAGATTTTGAAGTTGATCTAGTGCTTTCTCTTGTCATAGGTCTGCTGGAATATTGAGAAACCTTTTTTCCCTTTTCTTATTTCTTCCTCAAGTTTTCAGATTCTTTCTCAGTCCTATGCAAAGACAGTGTCTCTGTCTATTTCTTCATGCCTATTTTGGAAGCTTCTGAATTATCCTCTATAATTATAAGACTCTCCTTTTTAATGGATGGGTCAAACATGGCCTTTGAATTTGGCCTTTAGTGGAGTTTCTCGTAAGGAACTTAGGCATAAGTGTTGGATTTTTGCTCTGTTATTTTCCCTTTTCATTCTTCTTACTTGTAGATTTTTGTTTCTGCTTGACTGGGGACTGAATTGGGTTCAAAGTATAATCCTCATCCTCATCAATTTCCATATTTATATCTGGATTAAGAAATATGTCAATGTCTTCATTTGGTTTAGATTTCTTACCTTGACTAGTGGTAGCTTCCTCATGCTCTTTACCTACAAGAAAATCTTCAATAGTTTGCTGAGTTTACAACTTCCTCTTTCTAGTCCGAGTTACCCTAGCTGTAGGTGATTCTTCTTTAATTAGGAACTCAATGGATTTACCAGTCTGTTTCTGTTGGGATGATTTCTTCCCTTTTGAATTTTTGGATTTAGCTGACTGTGAATCATTTCTTAAAGACTGGATTAGCCAATCCCACGGTCTCTAGACTTCGTTTAAAGAGGATATTACCAATTTCCTAATTAAACCCTGGTGAAAAATACTTCCTTTAGCTATAACAGGATGAGACTTCACTCTCTTGTACATTTTAGATAAACTCTTCTTGTATCTAAAGTGAATAAGAAGTCTGATAATCACCATAAGCAGGGAGGATCAAAGGTAAAAATAAATCTTGGGAAACAAAGCATAAGCAGGGAGGATCAACGATTAGGGACACTCACTTAATCAATCAACATAGTTAGAGACTAACAATGGCTCCTTCAGGGGGTAAAGTTTCATAAGGAAACTTTAAGATTTGCAGACCAATGCCTTTATATCCTTCTGATTCTATGATTACCCTGTTCTTTCACCCTTTATTTAAAACAAAAAATGTAATAAAACAATTCCATTGGGTATATGGAGTCTTTATTTGAGTTTAAATTAAAACCTACTGTACAGACTGAAACTTTTGATAAATCTTAAAGAAAGTAATTTTTTAGGAATCTCCCATTTACTGGACCTCCAAAAATCTCAGTTTCATCCAAATTATGTAAGAGAAAAGTATTGTTATTCATGACCTTGGATATTTTGAAAGGACCATACCATAAGTTATCACACCTACCATGTTTAGTTTTTTCCTCTCTTCTAGCATCCCATCTCAATATAAGATCTCCCTCTTTGAAAATATCTTTCTTGGTTCACTTATCAAATATGGATTTGAATTTTCTTTGATGAACAACAACTTTCCGATACATATTTTCTATAGCCTATTGAACTTCTATCATCTGAAAAACTCTCCTTTGAATATCATTGAGTGGGAAAGCATACATGACTTCTGGTAGGTTTAATGGTGCATATCTAGCTGCAACTATTGCATCCAATCTATTTACAACCATATTTTCTACCTTTTGTGTTTGAGCTGTAGGAGTGAGAAAAATTGGTGATGTAGAAAAAGAAACTCTTCCTTGAGTGAAGCAACTTAACTGAGCTGATATAAGTTCTTGATCTTCAGAAAACAAAGGTTTATTTTCTAGAATAAAGTAGGATGATGGTTCAAGAAAAAGAGGGTTTTCAAGAGAACAATAACATGGTTTTTTTTCTTTAGATGAAAAATACTGAGGTGATGATGAGAATGTTTTTGGTTCACTTTAGAATGATATCTCAAAGATTCAGTTATAGATAACATATTTCTTTGTTCTTCTTCAATGAGATCAACAAACAACTTCCATTGATTTAGATTTAGTTCTGAAATAGTTGAAGGAAAGGAAATAGTAGCAGGCTCAATAATAGGATGTGTTTCACTCTCAGGAATCACTCCTTCATCTGATGTGAGTTTGATAGTTTTAGAAGACTATCCTTGAATGCTGGTTGAAGGAAAATTTTCTTTTGAGAGAGAGGACTGTCCAAGAATGAGTTTAGGTTTTCTCAATAATTTTTTAGGGTCTGGCACTGCTACAACATGCTTAGGGTCTGGTTTTTTTTTCTTTTTCTGGTAACTTGTTTCTTTGTAGAGGACGAGGAAGTTGGAGGAGTTTTAGGTCCTTTGAATTTTCTTTTAGGAGCCATAATTACCACATATGAGTCTCGAGGTGAAAAAGAAGAAATCTTATGTAATTGTCCAAAATCTTGTTCGCCATCAAGATTTAGATCTGATCTTGTGATTCTCCCAGGGAAAAATACTCCGTCTCTCCGTTCCCCAACAATGATGCCAAAATATTGTAGTCCCTAAAGTTGCACTTGACTGTGAGAGGGAAATCTAGGGAATCATGAGGTTATTCCAATGGTATTTTTAAAGTGTTTTCTGAATAGGTTTTTAGAAAATGGTTGACAACTGGTTCAAGGGTTCAAAATAAACACAAAACTCAAGATAAAGCCACAAAATAACCCACTTATTTAGTAAATGGTAGTCACATTAATAGATTAGACAATAAGGTAAATAAAGAAATAAATATATGAGAGTATTCAATTTGTCAACCCCATATATATTTCTTATTTCAAAATATCATTGAGAAACAAGAACATGTAATTGAAGGAAAATATTGATAATAAAGAAAAACAGTAAAGTTTTCATTGTGTTACTTAAGATCAAGAAATCAAGGCATTCCAACAGAAAAAATGACTTCAAGTAAGAAAATAAATAGAATATGAAATGAAAGAAAATCTGACCATCAACATGTCGTTTCCATTTAGTATCAATGTGGAATATAAATTGTCTTACAGTGGGTTTTCAAAATAGGTTCCTGAATGCCCAACTTCCAACCCTCATACAATCTTCCTTCTGTCTATTTAAAGTATACAAAGTATTACTATAGATCCTATTTTCTATTATTCAGTTGGTAATAGGATCTAGTCAATTCCTATCTTCTAGGAGAATCAACACAAACAAGCATTGATAATTCCAATATAGTAGAAAGATAAACAACTTAACCGAAATATCCTTTACAACAACTTGGAAAATCCCACAAAATTTGGAATCATATCTTACTGAGTTGTTCCATTCGAAATATCAAAATGTTATTTGATCAAAATATAGAAATTGAATTGTTCATGTTTTACTCCCTGAGTAATAGCATCAAAACATTCAAAACTGCAGGAAAGAACTTCATAAAATATCATGGTATAATGAATGCACTGGCTTTGGTGTCTCTTTGCTTCAATTTGGTTGTTAGCATAATATTATTCCAATATAACCTGAAATTTGATTCTCACAGCTCCTTAAGCAACACTTTTTGTTATTTTCTTTTCTTTTTGAAATCCTGTATCTTCTCTTGCTATCTGGAATTCCATTGCTCCACCCGAGCTTTCTCTTTATTTAAATGTTTTACCATACCCTGTAGATCCTTAATCATGTATTTTTCATTTCTAACTTTAACTTTAAACTCTGAATATTCCTCTACAGGTGTAGGTAGATTCAGGTCTATAGCATCTTGAGGTTTTCTTAATTTGATCCTATATCTTGAAGATAATCCAGAGCTATGATATTCATCTTTAGTGCTATTAGAATCTCTGGTATATGGAAGGTATGGAATCTTATATGGTTCTGCAAAAGGATCATCTTTGTCATTAGAAAATACACGTGTACCCCTAAACACAAATTCGTATTTTGAAGTTGATCTAGTGGTTTCTCTTGTCACAGGGCTCCTAGAATATTGAGCAAACTGTTTTCCCTTTTCTTGTTTCTTCCTCAAGTTTTCAGATTCTTTCTCAGTCCTGTGCAAATAAGGTGGCTCTGCCTATTTCTTGATGCAAAGAAGATTCTCCTTTTTAATGGATGGATCAAACATGACCTTTGAATTTAATCTAAATTTATTGACATCTCTGGTGGAGGTTCTCCTAGGGCACTTAGGCACATGTGTTGGAATTTTGCTCTATTTTGTTTTGCTTTTCATTCTTTTTACTTGTAGATTTTTGTTTCTTCTTGACTGGGGACTGAACTGGGTTCATAGTATAATCCTCATCCTCATCAATTTCCATGTTTATCTCTGGATTAAGAATTATGTCAATGTATTCATATGGTTTAGATTTCTTACCTTGACTAGTGGTAGCTTCCTCATGCTATTTACCTACAGAAAAATCTTCAAGGGTTTGCTGAGTTTGCAACTTTCTCTTTCTAGCCTGAGTTACCCTAGCTGCAGGTGATTCTTCTTTAATTAGGAACTCAGTGGCTTTACCATTCTGTTTCTATTGGGCTGCTTTCTTCCATTTGGCATTTTTGGATTTAGATAACTGTGAATCATTTCTTAAAGACTGTATTAGCCAATCCCAGGGTCTCTGAACTTGTTTTAAAGAGGAGATGACCAATGTCTTAATTAAACCCTGGTGAAAAAGACTGCCTTTAGCTATAACAAGATGGGACTGCACTCTCTTGGACATTTTAGATAAACTCTTAAGTAGGAATTAGGGTAAATTAAGAGGATAATCACCATTAATGTGAATAATCAGTCTGATATGTTAAATATAAACCAATGAAACCTCCCCTCACACGTGATATACCTGTGGATGATTAGTAAAGTGGTATGCAATTCCTTCTTTACCCAGCTATGTGGTATTCCATTTTTCCAGTTAGGGTTTTTTTTTCTCTAGGATTAAAAATTGATTCACAAATTCCATAACCACATTCTCCTTATTCCACCACCTTTCCCTGCCAACTGACAATCTACAGGCTTTAGCAATTGAATGTTTAGTCACCAACATCAGTAATTTTACATCTATAGCTTCAAAGCCATCAAAATTCTGTGTGAAAACCATTGAAATATGTTCATTGTGCCCCTGGAAGGTTGTGAAAAAAGTCAAACCAACCCGCATATTTAAACCCATGCACCATTTGAGGGTATGTTTCGAGTAATTTCATGCCCTCAGGTTCCAGTCTGATAATATGGCCACTCTTCTTTGGTGCCATGCTGTTGATATGGTCTTGTAAACAGATCTGCAAGGATTGATGATTTGAATTCTTAGTTCCCATATGATATTGAGAACTAAGAATCACTTATTCCTTCAATTTGATCTCTGCACAAAATAGCCGAGACACTAAAATAGAAGGCGATGGTTCTATTAATGATATTCAAATATGTTTGATTTGATGTAGGTATGGAAGGTACAACTCAATCCCTCATATTTAGTTGTTATAATTGTAGTATCAAACTGAGAAAAGATCGTGGAGAGGCATGCAGATCCTTTAATCACGATTTGAGAAATTATGATGCGATCAGGGCAAGCTGGTGCATGTAAAAATATGATTGTTTCTAGTGCTGCATGAATAACGCTATTCCTGTAGTGCCATTTGTGACTTGGATTTTTTTTTGAAAATTCAAAAATGAATAAACAAGTGATGTGACAAGATTTACCATATGTTGTGAGTGGGAAATCCCTCTATGGACTAGCACTTAGGGTTTTATCATGCATGCAGAAAAGACCTAAAGATTCCTACTTTTTACCATCGTCCCAGACCTAATCCCCATTATTCTTAAGAAAATACGTGGTTAAGAAGATCAAGTGAACATACCTTATTTACGACGTTTGATATCGATCCCTCTTCACGCTTGGTTTCTCTTTGACTGTAACTCTCCTCCCAAGGCTGGCCTGCATTCACAAAAGACAAACAAAGAACTCCACTTGCATTTGATCTACAGATTAATGGGTTAGATATTTAATCAACATGTATGTAATAAACAATGAAAACCTCATATGTTGGGATGGGAAAAATACTTCTTTATTATTAACTTCACTAAATTAACTTACAATGATGAAGCCGACCACTGGTCCACGAACCTGGTCTTGGACTCCTTTTCAACCATCCTCCAACTTCTTTTCTCTATACTTCTCTTTGCACAAGGATGGCTAAAGGTTGGGACAAGGGGAATGCTCAATTGGGTATAGTCTCTTTACTATGATTTCCCCCCTTTCAAATGGGACCCCTACCCCTTCTTTTATAGGTTAGAAGGAGCTAGGTATTTGGTCGAATGACCAGCCATGCATGGCCGAAAGTTTTAGTTAAATTACCCAAAGATGTGTGTTTTGTCAACAACTATCCTTTTTTCGTTCTTTTGTAGGTACACGCGGGTTGTCTTGGGTCAGCTAGCGTGTACACACGTGCAGTAATGGAGCAGGGTGTGTGGGACTTTATAAAAAGGTTTTTTAAGAAGAGTTGTTCAGTAGTGTTTTGGAAAAGAAGGAATCTGAGATGGCCTGATGCCAGGTAAGCATGTTTGGTGAAAATTAGGGTTATAAAATATGCCCCCTAATGTGTGAGGTCAGAAGAGCATCTGATGGCTGAAATACATTAACAATCTTCACCAACGTTCCAAACAAGTGAGACCAGGGACCAAAAATTGGGAGGTGCCTTCTGCAAAATAATAATTGTCTCACCAAGGTGGTCATAACCATGCTCGGGATGAAATAAAATCATGGCTACCAATCAAATACACTGTAAATCCATGTCATATAACTATATAAAGTGTAGCCACGAGCAATACACAATGGAGCTACATCTCAAAATCAAAAAGATATACATGTAGAGTATCCATCTTCTAGAAGTTGATAAGGCCTGATGGATGGAGATGAGGTCTTAAGAGCTCGAGAAACAACTTCAAAATCTTCAAAACTCGGGTAGGAGTGTAATATGAGTGTACGACTTCACTACCCAGAGGTCTTCGACGGCTCGTTGGTCATGGACTAGAGAATATTGATGATCAGATTGAAGGCTTCATTGATTTTGAACAAAGACTTGATTGGACTTTTGGGATGGCCGGGCATGAGGGAAAGAGACAAACTGCAGAGGGCTCGATTGAGGATTGGTAAAAACTTCCCTTGGACAATAGCACGACAAATGATGAGACTCAGACAACATGGCATTGACATAAGTTCACGAGGTAGGAGGCGATTCAAACTCTCCATATGTTTGGAAAAATAACCAAACGAAGGAGGACACAACTCTATGTAGAGAGAACAACTTCCTAAGGTCATATTAAACCCCAGATCTTGAAGAAAAAATAGAAGGATGTGCTTTGTCCAAGGGAAACTCATTGTGTTGCCAATAAAAAGAAAATACTTTTCCCTTCCTCTTTTTGGGGTATATTTGATTTTTTTGTCTTTTTCAATAATGTTGGAAAGCTTGAAAAAGAACAAAAGAATGCTACGTTACAAAGGAGGATCGAGTGTCGCAAACATACTAGTTCCAAGCACACATAACACAAGGATGCTCAGGGAAAAGGGACATATGTAGGAAAAGGACACTTGGGAAAAATCCTGCAAGGGCCAAAGGTGTCAAGATGTAGAGGAAAAGTGCTACAAGGCTTGCATATAAGGCATGCTTCAGATGGTTCAGTTGAGATCAACATGGAGACGACATTAGGCCAAAGACGTAGGTATGCAAACGCGGTTAACAAAACACATAATGGTAACGCCCTTCGATGTAATTTTAACGAGCCTAGAGAAGGTAAGATCGGTGGTTTTTCATATTTAGAGAGTCTGAAAAAACATAAAATGAGACTCCACTATGGTACCTTTTTCGAAGGTAGTCTAGTCGGTTGAAAAAAGGGGTAAATTAGCACAGAAAAGACATCTATTCAAAACCATTTTAACGAGTGTGATAAAGACAAGATCACTCGACAATTTTTTCATTTTTAAGGAGTCTGAAAAAAGATTAACTATGGACTCCATTAGGAATGTTATTCTGGACTAGTTTAATGAGTGTGAAAGAATAAGGTCACTCAACGATCTTTTCAATTTTAGGGAGTCTGAAAAGAGCTTAACTATGGACTCCATGGGGGTTCCTTTTTTGTAAATTTAGTCTCTCAGACCCGAAAAAGGGTTAATATTATATCTGAGAATACTCTTCTAGAGAATCGAGGCCTCTAGAGTATACCTTTGTTCATACAGTTGACCATCCAGAATGAAAAAGAGGTAAACTACCGCTGGACAAATGTGCCTTCAAATTTCAGTTTAACGAGCGTGAAGGTCAACAAGATTGCTCGGCAATCTTTTCATTTTTAGAGGGCCTGAAAAGGGATTAAAAGAAGACCCGTGGGGACTATGAATCATGTATGAAACTGGTTCAGGTAGAGCCCACTGCTAGGCTAGGACCAAGAGTCTCTTCGATAGTCAACCTGGAAAGTCTCCCAAAAAGGAAGAAAACACAAACCACGGTGTAATTCCTCCCACGATATATAAACTATATTCATGGCTTCAAGGATAGCCTCATCTGAAGGCAATTCAAAATTTGAGAAATCACACAAACGAGGGTCGAAAATCCCAAAGGGTAAAGTAAAATGACCATGCTCCATATGAAAATGGAAGTTCTGGCCAGGGATGGCAAAGTCTATCAGCGAAGAATCACGAGCATGAGGGCTCAAGGATATACAAACAACGGGATCAGACTCAGAAGGATACCCAAGCCCGCTTGGACCAAGAGAGGGAAGCAAGGCTTCCCATGCCCCCATTGGATAAACCAATGGATCAATTGTTGAGATCAAGTCTCGAGAGGGAACACATCATTGCACCGGTTCCTGCTCAGAAGCAATTGAACACCGAGGATAAGACACCGTATAATTAACCCGTGGTAGGGTAGAGTCTACACGATTGCTAGGAACATATAAAGGGGTAGTCTGAAATAATGGCGAGTTAGGATGGTGATTATCATATGCCAGCTGGTCGATAGTGACAATGCTTCCATTGTGATGGAAATGCATCACCCAGAAGAGAATAGACACTACAACATTCATAGCATACACATAATCACACTCGAGAAGCATATTGAAATATAACGGGCCTTGCACCACTATAACATCAACAAGGTCAGTCTTTCCACCTAATGAGATAGGAAACTAAGGAAGAATCCCTAAATATTCACTAGGACATATGTCAAAATCCAACAACTCATGCGAAGCAGACACAAGCTTGGGAGATCCCAAGACTTTCCAAATCGTGGAGGATAAAATACTTGTAGAGGCTCCCTCATCCACAATACATTGATAAATGTTTGTTGAATTAACTTCAACCCTTATTTGAAAAGGTGTTGCATAAGGAAGACGAGTCTCAACAAGGTCATTCCAATCAAAGGAAACTATCCTAGGGCTTGGAGGGGGTGTGCTCGGAATGAGCGGAATGCCCCCTTGTTCTAAAAGTATTGAACTGAAAATACTAAAAACATAGTCATTAGACACGTCACTCCCCAAAAGAAGAGTGGGATCATCCGATGACTGCATCAGCATGACCACTTTCACAACCAATGTCTGAATAGGTTGTGGGACTACATGGTCTAAAGGCACCTCACCCCCCAAAAGAGGAGTGGGATCAGCCGATGACTCCATCGACATGACCACTTTCACAACCAATGGATGAATAGGCTACGATACTACATGGTCTAAAGGCACCTCACCCCCCAAAAGAGGAGTGGGATCAACCGATGACTGCATCGGCATGACTACTTTCACAACCCATGGCTGAATAGGCTGCAAAACTACATGGTCTAAAGGCATCTCACCCCCCAAAAGAGGAGTGGGATCAGTCGATGAATGCATTGACATGACCACTTTCTCAACCAATGGTTGAATAGACTGCGAGGAAACCTAAAAATACTTAGAATTATAAGATCTTGCAGACAGGGACCACAATCTTTGTACCTCTGGAATGCTAGGGCACAAATGAGTAAGGTGATCTCCCTTGTAAAGCTTACAAGGGAACTTAGGCTTATGTCCTATCCGTTTAGGTTTCTCAATAGAATTAATGCCCCCAGCATGACTAGCAGTGGTTGGTTTCACATCTCCAACATGACTTGGAAAGGTTAGTGATGGGTCGATAACATGACTTGCAGAGGCTATAGAACTATTGACAGTATGACTAGCAGTGACTGGAATTTTTCTCCTATCATGACTTGCAGAGGGTGGGTGCTTGCCCCCAGCATGAATTGCAGAGGCTGGGTACTGGTCTTCAACATGACTTGTAGAGGTTGTCGACCTATCTCCAACATGAATCGTAGAGGTTGGTGATTTCTTCTTCCTATTATTCCTCTTTCTATTTCATTTAGACTTCCGGTTACTAGTAATTGTACTTTCACCATAGGCAGGAGAAGGAGGAGGAGAAGACTTTGCTAACGAAGGAAAATCAACATGGTGCCCATGAATTAAGGTGTTTAATTGAGAAGCGTCAAGAGCATTCGAGACATTTCGAATGGTACCCAACCAACCTGGTAGTCCCACATTCAACCCAAGAATGTACAAAGTGGCCATCAAAGGGACACCAACGTTTCCGAAGAAAGGAAAAGCACAATAATCCATCTTGTGAAGGGGTTCCTTGGTTGGTATCATTAGGAAATTTAGCCATGAAGATCTTATGCAGTGTTTCTCCCCTTGCGAGATTGTTCAAATCTGTAAAAGTCTCACACACTGACCCTAAAGAACCAATGTTATCAAAACAACGCCTATAAAGAGGCGACTCCACGTTTCTAAGCGGACGACTGAAAAGTCCTCGAAACCGGCGGAGTGGGCAGTCTACCACCCTAGGTCAGAGACCCAAAGCCATTTTTGGGCTCATGATTTAATACATTTTCTTGCAGATTCTTCGCTTCTTCTAGGAATGAATTGATTAAAATTTTCATACTTATGAAGTCTTTTGCTTAAGGAATTCTTGCAAAGTCTTGCTCCAATGCTTCAACACTCTTCTGGTATTATTATCGCATTACTACAGGAAAATGTATCTATTTACCTAATGCTATCACCACCAACTCTAACAACATGCATTTCAGATCGTGTATGCAATATATTAAGTTCTTCTTTTAGTGTGTGGCATCAGACTCTGAACAATTTCAGATATGGAGTACGTGGAAGCATGTGTTAAACTCTGCATTTTCCTGAGTTGTGAAATGTGGCACAAAGGAGATCTGGATTCCTTGATGCTGCATTGGCTTATCAATTCATTGAATCCAACTACCAACAAAACATGATACAAGCCTTGAAGTGATTGGCGCACCAACTCATCAATCAATTATGATTCATCAACAGAAAAGGGGCACAAAGTATGGGAAATGAAAAATACAGACATGCTCTCTAAACGCAATCGCTTGTTTCTCAATATCACAATCTACAACAATCTACATGGACCCCAACTTCAGTGACAGTATAATTCCAGCTCATAGTAAGATATTTCTGTCAATTCCCGTCACTCCCCACACAGTCAAATTTGGGCACAATTTTCAAGGTGATTAAGTTGAATCTTGAAAAACTAAGATCTGGGTTTTGTGTAGAAGGGTCCAAGTTGGTTCCCTCATGGATAGTTTCCAAAAATTCTTAGCGGTTTGGGATATATTCTTGTTTTTCTAAACGGGTAAAACCCAAATTTTGTGGTTATGGCGTTTTTCCAAGAATGCCAAGTGCCAAGTGGATTGCCTAGACGTTGAAGAATTATGAAACGTAACTATTTAAACCGATTCAAGGAGAGATTTCTAGGAAACATGTTCATTCCCTTCAAGCATTGGTGCTCTCAAATCCTTATCCAAATGTCATATGTAATCAATGTATTGCTTATTCAAAGGCACAGGGCATGAAATTGAAATGAGATTGTAACTAATTCCAAATTCTATATAAGAGTTGGAATTCTCAAGAGTAGATATGGGGGGGGGATTAATAGTATGTAGATAAATGTAGTAGAGAGTAGATTTACAACAATTGTATTTTTTCTTTTCAATAAAATTCAGAGTTGTTCTTTTATGAAGTTTTCTATCTCTATAAATTTGAAGCAAGATATTTGATGAGAGATTTTTGAAGAATTGACCTGTAATGAAGAAGGCAGGGCTCCCTTCTTTCGAGACAGAGCTGGAAGTGTTATGTTTAGTATAGTTTATAGTTTATTAGAGGCTTGAGATTTAAAGTATTATCTTTCAACAAGAGTTTAATTTCAGTTTCCATTTTTCAAATTTCCCATTGATTTAATAGAGAAGAAGTAGCAGTTTTGAATTCAGAAACTATTTTGGATATCTCATTAAATATAAAGGTTTCATTCAACTTCAGTAGAGGTTTTCATTTCATTTCAATAGAAGTTGTTGAGTGATTATGGAGTGATAAGTAGCAGAATTAAAACAATATTTTCAGCCATCAATGTTCAGTAGATCTTTTATATGCCTGGAACACATTTTGTGATTAGTGTAGAACTAGTGCAGGATTAGTGCAGAATGAGTACAGAACAAGGAATATTAGCATAAATTCTTTCCGTAGTTTCTTTTATGAATTCAGGAAGTAAATTTACATTTTTTATAAACTGTCTCTTCAACCTTACACATACAGTGCTAGTTCCTCTAAGTCTATCTCCCCGGGTTGAAAATTAAGTGTTGTGAATAGATGGTATATATTTACACCAACATTTTTGGCGTCGATGCCGGGGAGGTACTAAATAAGATTGGATATTGGGTTTTGTTTTGTGTTTGTTGAAGGCCAAGGGGAGGAGGAGCTGTAAGACAGAAGGTAAAGACCTACACAACTACTATTGTAGGGTCCTCCAAAGCTTTGTTGAGTAGTTATATCTCAACAAGTATTTATTTAGAAGCCAGGTGCACTTTTATTTCAGCAGTGCGCAAGTGTGTTTTCATTTTAACAGTGTTAGATTTCATTCAACAGTAAGAGAGTTTTGATTTCAGTAGTATAAGAGGGTGTGCATTTGATTCAACAGAAGTAATCTTCCTTTTAGCAAGAGTGCCTTTCTTTTCAGCAGATATTCTTTCAGCAAGGTATTACTTCTTTGAGTTTTCATAGAGCAAGTATGTCTTCAAATTTCAGCAAGGGGATTTCTTTTGAGACAATAGAGATTTTCATTTAGCAAGTGTGCAGATTTCATTTCAAGCAAGTGTGATTTTGCAGATTCAGTTTTCAGAATTAGTTATTTTCAGTTGGTGTGACTTATGTTCTTCTAGCAAATCCCCTACAACAAAAAAAAAGAAAATAATAAAAAGTCAGCTAATGGATCCATGATTGATTGAACGAAAGACAATATTGTTGCAGGAAATTTATTGCATTCTAACAGAACTTGAAGAGATATTTGTAGCTGATGAGATAGCATAGAAATTAGTTGATCCAATGGTTACTTTTGAGCACCTATGCCAACCTGCAGAGAAGACCGAGCAGTTAGACATTCCAGCAACAAAAGAACAGGGTATGCATGATTACATTGAGCAGTGGTTTCAATCTTCTTTACAACTTTCAGATGCTCTTCTCCTTCAACAATTTTTGGAAATCACTCAACTGGTGTTGCTTACTCAACATACCTTGGTAACTATGCACATATATATGTTATCAAAGGGTATGAATTTGTTTTTTATTCTGCTGATACGGTGGCTACATTGGTTATTTTCCTATACTTGAAGAAATGATTCTTTTTCTTTAAGTAGGTAGGTAGGATAGTGAATAAAGGTCAACACCTTCAAATAGTTTGTGTTTTCTGCAAATAAAAAGAGCATAAGTTGCAATAAGAATTGGATTGAAGATTTTTATATTATACAAATGATGAATGGCTGGATCTTAATTATGCTGAAGTCGAGGGGCAGATGTTAAATATTTTGAAAGAACATACTTAGAGTGAAGGAGATCTTCTCAGCAGTTCCACATCATCAAGTGTACAGTTCTCGGGACTGCTAGCATTCTATTACTGTGCCAATTTTAAGAGGTAAATTCGTTTTCATGAGGACGTGCAAAAAGCCAAGCATGGGGGAATGTTGGGCTCGTGATTTAATACATTTTCTTGCAGATTCTTGGCTTCTTCTAGGAATGAATTGATTAAATTTTTCATACTTATGAAGTCTTTTGCTTAAGGAATTCTTGCAAAGTCTTGCTCCAATGCTTCAACACTCTTCTGGTATTATTATCGCATTATTACAGGAAAATTTATCTATTTACCTAATTCTATCACCACCAACTCTAACAACATGCATTTCATATCATGTATGCAATATATTAAGTTCTTCTTTTAGTGCGTGGCATCAGACTCTGAGCAGTTTTAGATATGGAGTATGTGGCAGGATGTTTTAAACTCTGTGTTTTCCTAATTTGTGAGATGTGGCACAAAGGAGCTCTGGATTCCTTGATGGTGCATTGGCTTATCAATTCATTGAATCCGACTTCCAACAAAACATGATACAAGCCTTGGAGTGATTGGCGCACCATCTCATCAATCAGTTATGATTCATCAATAGAAAAGGGGCACGAAGTATGGGAATTGAAAAATACAAGCATGCTCTCTAAACACAATCGCTTGTTTCTCAAGATCACAATCTAAAACAATCTACGTGGACCCCAACTTTAGTGACAGTATAATTCTAGCTCATAGTCAGATATTTCTGTCAATTCCCGTCACTTCCCACAAAGTCAAATTTGGGCGCAAATTTCAAGGTGATTAAGTTGAATCTTGAAAAACTAAAATCTGGGTTTTGTGCAGAAGGGTCCCAATTGGTTCCCACACGGATAGTTTCCAAATATTCTTAGTGGTTTGGGATATATTCTCGTTTTTCTAAACGGGTAAAACCTAGATTTTGTGGTTATGGCATTTTTCCAAGAATGCCAAGTGCCAAGTGGATTGCCCAGACATTGAAGAATTATGAAACGTAACTATTTCAACTGATTCAAGGAGAGATTTTTGGGAAACGTGTTCATTCCCTTCAAGGGTTGGTGCTCTCAAATCCTTATCCAAATGTCATATGTAATCAATGTATTTCTTATTCAAAGGCACAGGGCATGAAATTGAAACGAGATTGTAACTAATTCCAAATTCTATATAAGATATGGAATTCTTGAGAGTATATA
>ML794407.1:469523-488005 GCA_009831015.1 Picea engelmannii | reverse complement strand
GGGGGGGGGGAGATTAATAGTATGTAGATAAATGTAGTAGAGAGTAGATTTACAACAATTGTATTCTTTCTTTTCAATAAAATTCGGAGTTGTTCTTTTATGAAGTTTTCTGTCTCTATAAATTTGAAGCAAGATATTTGATGAGAGATATTTTAAGAATCGGCCTATTGATGAAGAAGGCAGGGCCCCCTTCTTTCGAGACAGAGCTGGAAGTGTTATGTTTAGTATAGTTTCTAGTTTATTAGAGGCTTGATATTTAAAGTATTATCTTTCAACAAGGGTTTGATTTCAGTTTCCATTTTTCAAATTGCCCATTGATTTAATAGAGAAGAAGTAGCATTTTTGAATTCATAAACTATTTTGGATATCTCATTAAATAGAAAGGTTTCATTCGACTTCAGTAGAGGTTTTCATTTCATTTCAATAGAAGTTGTTGAGTAATTATGGAGTGATAAGTAGCAGAATTAAAACATTATTTTTATCCATCAATGTTCAATAGATCTTTTATATGCCCGAAACACATTTTGTGATTAGTGCGGAACTAGTGCAGAACTAGTACAGGATTAGTGCAGAACGAGTACAGAATAGGGAAGATTAACATAAATTCATTCTATAGTTTCTTTTATGAATTCAGGAAGTAGATTTACATTTTTTATAAACTCTCTCTTCAACCCTGCACATACAATGTTGGTTCCTCTAAGTCTATCTCCTCGGGTTGACAATTAAGTGTTGTGAATAGATGGTATATATTTACATGAACAACCATGACTGACTAACTCACTATGGAAAACTAGGGAGCACATAGCACACACTAAAAGTTCCTAAAGGAAAATCAAGAAAACGACTAACTAGTTGGAAGAATAGTTACACCAACCAACACTAGAGCAACTTATCAGTGCAAGTGCAATTTGAATATGGAAGCACCCTCCGGGTTTACTCTACAAAGAGTGACCCGATGTCTACCCTAGGTACTATAGTATAACCACGCGGTCACCTGTGTAAGTCCCTAAAATAAATGAAACTAGGTTGCCAGCTCGTGAACAATCACCAGCAGGGTACAGTTGACAGTCGGGTGGACCACAATGAGCAAGGTATCAAGCCCGAAACCTATGAAGGGTATCGAAAGAAAGAGTTCTGGAAGAAAACTGAGGACCTCGAACGGATTCGAGACCCACGAAGCTTCGTGGAAAATGAGATCAACGGAATCCCAAGACAAGTCCTCTATATGCATTCCCCACTACGCTTGGTCCGGCTTTGGAGGGATTATCTCCGCTACCTTTCCGCACACGACCTTGTGTTTATCCCCTGTGTTAGAGGGGGGTCCCAGATAATTTCCACGTTACTAGACTTCTACACTCCTTAGCACAGACTCGTATGTTTTTTTTATATCCTTGAAGAGTTTCCTCTCCAACCTAAATCAAGGCTCTAGCCTAATCTAGTTGATGGACCCTACAAACATAAAGTCTAGTAAATTTTAATTAGCGTTCTTTTTACTTGCTTGAT
This sequence comes from Picea engelmannii, assembly GCA_009831015.1. Taxonomy (NCBI): domain Eukaryota; kingdom Viridiplantae; phylum Streptophyta; class Pinopsida; order Pinales; family Pinaceae; genus Picea; species Picea engelmannii. The sequence continues at coordinate 486,502 of ML794407.1, read as the reverse complement.
TTACTCAAAAAGGGTACGGTAGTGCAACTGATGTTGTTAAGACTCTTGAAAAAATGATGAAAATTGTATGAACACTGGAAAAGAATGATTATATATATACACATATTTTTTGAAATGCTTTTTAAAATTAGAAGAAAACACAATGCTATGCTAATTTATTTTTCTTTTTCAAATAACAATGCAAAGAAAATGCTAGGAAAGAAAAAGATCTAACAAACTAAGTTTTTTTTTTTTTATATTTTCTTCCAATCAAAGAAGAAATAACAAAATATTCTAAAAGAAACTAATGAATGCACGATTCATGCCCCTTGGCCATGAGGGGGATTTTTTTTTTCAAAATGCAACTCATTTTTCTTAAAATTTCAAGCTAAAAATAAGTTGAAAAAGCTAGGAAACACAAGAAATATTTCAATAAAAAAGAAAGCTATAATGGAATCCAACATAGGCTAAAACTGCTATGACAGAGACCAAGATTAAATCAAGGAAATCCTTGAGAGGTATAAGTCTTGATAAGGAAGAAGATGACTGCCTCTCCTCGAACAATTTTTTTTTCAACAGGCATGCTACTGACAGTTCAACAACCACCATGTGCATGCAAGATGTGTAAGGTCAGAGTGTGTGTACACACATGAAGACCTTATGCAGGCTGTGTGTACCTTTGCAACTCTTCAAAAATTGAAAGACAAGCAATCAAACATTGGCAGGGACTACTGGTATTGAGAACTATAATCTCTTGAAGACTCATAAACTTACTTTGACAGAAAATAAAAACAATTAAAGGAAGATTTCATAGAAAAAAACCAATATAAGTTGGTACCTAAGATACAAACTGCAAAAACAAAGTCCATAAGGAGTTTCAGAAAACCCCTGAGAAATATCACTTCTGACAGGGAAGAGGATGACTGCCTCTTTAATAAAAAAATTCTAAACTTAACCACGCTACTATCACCTCATCAGCTAGCGTGTCCACACGGGATGTGTGAAGGTTGGGCATGTGTACACGTATGTAAGCCTTATACAGGCCGCGTGTATCTCTGGGACCTCCCGTAAAAGAAAATGCAGCCAATCAAAGTAAGCAGGAAGAACTGGTATGGAAGACCAGAATCCCTGCTAGCTCAGACTTTTGTAGAAACTCTAAAAATAAGTAATGAAACCATTTTTTTAAAAAATACCCAAAAAGACTCCTAGAAACCCTAGAATTCCCCAGTATGGTCGCCAATTCTGTTGTGAGTGGGAAATCCCTCTATATACTAGCACTTAGGGTTTTATCATGCATTCAGAAAAGACCTAAAGATTCCTACTTTTTACCGTCGTCCCAGACCTAATCCCCATTATTCTTAAGCAAATACGTGGTTAAGAAGATCAAGTGAACATACCTTATTTATGATGTTTGATATCGATCCCTCTTCACCCTTGGTCGCTATTTGACTGCAACTCTCCTCCCAAGGCTGACCCGCATTCACAAAAGACAAACAAAGAACTCCACATGCATTTGATCTACAGATTAATGGGTTAGTGATTTAATCAACATGTACCCAATAAACAATGAAAACCTCATATGGTGGGATGGGAAAAGTACTTCTTTATTATTAACTTCACTAAAGCAACTTACAATGATGAAGTCGGCCACTACTCCTCCATGAACCTGGTCCCGGGCTCCTCTTCAACTGTCCTCCAACTTATTTTCTCTATACTTCTCTTTGCACAAGGATGGCTAAAGGTTGGGACAAGGGGAATGCTCAATTGGGTATAGTCTCTTTACTATGATTTTCTTCCTTTCAAATGGGACCCCTACCTCTTCTTTTATAGGTTAGAAGGATCTAGGTATTTGGTCGAATGACCGGCCATGCATGGCCGAAAGGTTTAGTTAACTTACCCAAAGCTGTGTGTTCCATCAACAACTTTCCCTTTTTCATTCTTTTGTAGGTACGCGCGAGCTGTCTTGGGTTAGATAGCGTGTACACACGTGCAATAATGGAGCAGGGTGCGTGGGCCTTTATAAAAGGGTTTTTAAGAAGAGTTGTTCAGTAGTGTTTTGGAAAATAAGGAATTTGAGATGGACTGATGCCAGGTAAGCATGTTTGGTGCAAATTAGGGTTATAACACCATATCAAATCCTAAACCTTTAAAAACTTAAAAAATCATTTAAAAGAGCAATAAAAATGTAAAAGTGACCATTTAAACCAAAAGGTAAAAATCAAGCTTGGGAAATAAAGCATAAGAAGGGAGGATTAAGGATTAGGGACATTCACTTAATCAATCAACAGATTTAGAGACTAAAAGGATCGGAAATCAACAATGTTATGCCAAGGGCTCTTATGGAAGTCGCACCATTTCTCGGTATCTTTCTTTGTCTTTCTGGTTTCCTTCTTTGATTATGGCCTAGACTGGTTGTCCTGAGGTTGTATCTCTTTGATATGTCCTTTGTTCTGTGGGTTGGGGCTTCCATTTAGTTGCTTTTGATGTGAGGAATTCCCAGGCCCAAATTGTTGCGTCTTTTGTTTAATATTTTGCTCGATTTTGACAACATATCGATAGGCTGTGCCCAAGGAGGAGATTTCCAAAAAATCCATTTCAGTATGGATGTATCTATGCATACCACTGTGATACTTGAGCACCAGATGTCTCTCAAAATATTTGATACCCATATTGGTGTGCAAGGTATGGAAGATATTTGTGAACTCTGGCACTGCTTGGTCTCTTTCCTGCCGCAACGTGGTCCATTTTGTATACAGGTCGTCATACCTTTTGACAAGGTAGTATTTTTACTTGATAGCATCCCTGAAGGAATCCTAGGTGATAGTGACTGTAAATAATGAGGCTTCCTCTATTTCCTTTTTATCATAGAAAGTATCCCACCAATATTTGACATGGGCAACAACTTTGAGGAGTGCAAACGTAATTTGTTCTTTGTTCGAAAAGTTATGGACAAAAAAATACCCTGCTAGCAGATTTAACCATTTGTATACAACATCTACATCTATATTAACTTCAAATATGGGAATATCAAAGTTGATTTGTACCTTGAAAGGGGTGACACCTCCGTTCAAAGAATATGCATCACCTGTTGGTATCTGCTGAAGGATTTGTGCAAAAATATCCATCATTTCATTCCTCTGTTGCATGGGGGATTCCTTGAGCAACATTTTGAAAGGATCAACTGTCCTGCCATATTTATTTTCTCCTGCCATGAGAGGTCGCTTGGGCATGTGAGATATTTTTTTTCTCAAGAGAAACAAGCTCGAGACCCAATTGTTTGTACCCTGACCTCATCGGGGACATGCATTAAGAATGACAATGAGAAGACCGCTATGATACCACTGATCCAGATTTTATGAGAAGAACGAAAATGAATACATATTATTATTATTATTAACATAGATACACAAGAATAATAGATATACAATAACAAAGATACAATAAAACTGGTTTCTATTCAATAAGAATATATGTTGAAACTTTAAAATGCAGAGGAAAACAAGCTTGCTAGAATTGTGGTGGCTTATGTCTGAGAAAAGATGTGACGACTGTGCTCATTAGAAATAAGATGGTTACAATGAGTCTCTCCCAAAATATTTACAATAAACAAAAATTCCAAAACCCTAGAAATCCAAAAACCTAACCCTAGGATCTACACAACCCTATATAACAAGCATGTTGTGTTTCAGTCACATATGATTGAAGTGGAAGGTAAGATTAACAACCAACCCATTTTTATTTTAATTGATTCAAGAGCTAGTCATAGTTATCTAGCTCCTAATATGGTGGAAATATTTCAATTTCCAAGAAGAAAGATTGGAAAATATTGGTTGGTGTAGCTGGCTATAGGAGCTAAAAGAAAAATTAATGAGATGGTTAAGGCATGATGAATGGACATGAATGGACTGAGCACTAAGGAATATTTGAATACCATACCTTTAGGTTCATATAATTTCCTCATTGGTATGGATTGGTTGGACTAACATAATGTTTTCCTAGACCATTATAATACATAATTTACTTGATTGGATGAGGAAGGGAACTTAAGGATAGTACAAGGAATTCCTAAGGAGGTAACCATCAGATAAGTTTCATCCTTGCAGCTAAAGAAAAGTTACAGGAAAGGGTGTCAAATATTTGCAACACATATGGAAGAGACACCTAAAGATGAGGTGAAAAATATTGAATATTGTGAAGTCTTAAAAGATTTTGAATATGTATGTAAAGAAATACCATGATTTCCACCCAAGATAGATATTGATTTCTCCGTCAGTCTGATTCTTGGAGAAGCTTCGGTGTCCAAGACCCCTTATAGGATGAGTATACCAGAACTGAAGGAATTGCAAATGCAACTGGAAGAGCTTATGAAGAAGGGGTATATATGCTCGAGTGTGTCACCTTGGAGCACCCGAGTATTATTTGTGAATAAAAAAGATGGAACGTTGAGACTTTTCATTGACTTCACAAAGTTGAACAAGGTAACTATGAAGAATAAGTATCCTTTAGCAAGGATAGAAGACCTCTTTGATCAGTTGAAATATGAAAAAATATTCTCCAATATTGATCTTAGGTCAGGCTATCATTAGGTAATAATTATAGAAGAAGAAATCAGTAATACTTCCTTTAGAACAAGGTATGGCCATTATGAGTTCACAGTGGTTCCATTTGGGTTATCAAATGCACCAGTTGTCTTCATGTGTTTAATGAATGGAATTTTTATGGATTACTTAGATAAGTTTGTCATTGTCTTCTTGGATGACATTCTTATATATTGTAAGTCTAATAAAGAGTATGAGAAACACTTGAGGATGGTATTACACATATTGAGGGATCATCAATTGTATGCCAAATTGAGCAAGTGCTCATTCTACCATAAGAAAATTCATTATTTGGGACATATCATTTTGGAGGAAAGGATACTAGTAGATCGAGAAAAGATAAGGGCCATTGAAGGATGGAAAACACCAAGGAATGTCTCAGAGGTGAGATCATTCATGGGCCTTGTAGGTTACTATAGGAGATTCACTAAAGGATTATACAAGATTGCACACCTAATCACTTCCTTGAAGAAGAAGGGTGTGAATTTTTAGTGGACATCCGATTGTGAAAGAAGTTTCCAACACTTGAAGAATTTATTGACAAGTGCTCCAATATTAAGAATTGTTGATCCAAAATGAAGACTTCGTTGTATGCACTAATGCATGTAAAGAGGGACTTGGCAGAGTTCTTATTCGGAATGGACACGTGGTATGTTATGAATCAAGGAAATTAAAGGAGCATGAATAACACTATGCTACTTATGATTTGGAATTGACAACCATATTGGATGCATTGAATATGTGGAGGAACTACCTCATGGGAAAAATATTTGAGTTAAGGATAGAACATAGTGGTCTGAAATATTTATTTGGACAACCAACTATAAATTCCAGGAAAAGCAGGTGTTTGGAATTCCTCAGCGAGTGTGACTTTGATATAAAGCATATCAAGGGTAAAGAGAACAAAGTTGTGGATGCACTCAACAAAAGAGTGCATGAGATGCATGCTGCAACCATTAGTATGTATAGATCATATTTGAATGATAGAATTTTAGAGGATGCAAAATCAGACTTATGGTATATGGAAATAAAGACAAAATTACAACAAGAAAATTTACAATAGAAAATTGAAGACTATAAGATAGAAAATGATGAAATTATCATGTATAGGGAAAAATTTATGTGCCAAATTCTCAGGAATTGAAAAATCAAATATTGGGATAAATTCATAATGTTCCTTATGTTGGGCACCCGGGTTACCAGAAAACTACTGCAACTCTCAAGAGATAATATTATTGTTAAGGAATTAAGAAAGAAGTTGCTAATTTTATTGCCAGGTGTATGGACTGTCAAAAGGTCAAGGTTGAGAATAGACACACAGTTGGTTTGCTACAACCATTGCCCATTCCTGAGTGGAAATGGGAAGTTCTAACAATGTATTCCATCACTAAACTACCCAGAATGATCAAGCAACGTGATTCTATCATGGTAGTGGTGGATAAGCTTACTAAAGCTTCACATTTTATTCTAGTAAAGCTCACACACAAGGAAACCAACATTGATGATATTTATATGAGAGAAATTACTTGAATACATGGTATACCAAAGACAATTGTATCTGATAGAGATCCAATATTTATATCAATTTTTTGGAAAGGATTATTCAAGGGATTCAGAAAAAATATGAATTTTAGCACAACTTATCATCCAGAGTCATATGGGCAGAAAGAAAGGGTGACTTAGTTGATATAAGAGATGCTAAGAATTTATGTGATGGATAAACCATCCAAATGGGAGAATTATTTTCATTTGGTAAAGTTTACTTATAAAAATGGGTACCAAGCATCTCTAAAGATGAGCCCACTTGAGACACTTTATGGCAGAAAGTGAAACACACCAGTGATCTAGGAAAACCCAGCAGAGAGAGCAGTGGTTGGGCTAGAAATACTCATAGAAATGGAAGAGAAGATGATGAAAATAAAATAGAATTTAAAGGCTTCTCAGGACATGAATAAAAGGTATGTCAATAAAGTCAGTGACCATGTGTTCGTGAAAGTAAAATTCAAGAAAATTTACTTGAAGTTAGGAATTTGTTCAAAGATTGCAACATGTTACAATGGGTCGTTTGAAGTCCTTGAGAGGATTGGTCTTGTAGCATATATGATTTCCTTACTAGAATAAAAGTATATTCTTAATGTATTCCATGTATCATTTCTTAAAAAGTATGTACTTGATGCTAATCATGTCATTGATTAGAATGTGATCTAGGTGGAGAAAGAGGGCGACTTTCAAGTGCATTCGATGTGCATATTGGACCAGAATATCAAGCAACTCTGGTGTTATCCACAATTTTGGTCATCCTGATGATAGTATGATGATGTTATGATGATGGAAAATCAAGCTCTTCACTAAGAATACTTTCTTGATAAAATTTACACTTGTCTGCTTCCAGAAATCATGTTTTTGAAGAGGTTCACAGGCTACCTATATACTTCCCTGCAAGAATGCCTGATTCTCGCAGGCTGCATTAAGATGGAGTGTGAGGGGTTCGCACAGTACCTGACTTCTAGGGTGCGCACATCTTATTAAAGAGGAAAAAGATAAAGTTCTCGAGCCTTCTATAAGGGAATCTTCGAGAAGAATGAGTTGGCTAGCGAATGGTTATCTAAGTACTGGTTTTCCTGATATCTTGGGATCACTTCCTATCCAAGTAACTAATTTATCTTCTCCTATATATTGAGGAGATGGCTCATGGAAAAGGTTAAGAAGTAAGAAGCAAGAAGCAAACTAGCAAGAGATTGATTGGAGAATGAGTGCAAGACTGTATGGAGGACTGATGCTACAGTAGCTAGAGACTACAACAAAGTCATCAAAAGTGGTTGATTTTATTCATGCATGAGAAAGTGTGTGTGTCAGAGCTAGGAGCCATCGAAAGGAGGTCTACAACATCAAGGCTCAGGTTGTAAGTTTCACTTTAAATTAAATCAATACAGTAATATGTCCCTTTCCCATAAAGATGATGTCACTTTATTACATAATTCCTTGATCATATGTATAGACTAGCCATTGAATATATTAATCTGCCTTTACTTCGATTGGTTTGTACTGTTGTCATCTGAACGGGACAAGAGCATTGGAGTGAAGCTTGGAACAACAGAGATACAAGGAAAGCGTTCATAAGGTATTTCCATATTCATTATCTCTTAGTTCATTCAATAGGTTAGATCTAGGGAAAGTGTATTATTCTGTCCTGTTTTGTTCTAGATCTAGGTGGATCTAGGGAGATCGGTTTGTGTCCGCACTCACGGATTTATCCAGAAACATCTGGAATCAAGTTGTAGGACTAGTAAAGGTCCAATGGACCTCGTACGTTCATGAACATGCAACTTGGGATCATGAGGTGTTATCAGACTAATCAGTAGGTGCATACACTAACAAATCTCCCTAGATCCACCTAGATCTAGAACAAAATAGGACAGGACACGACTCTTTCCCTAAGTTTTGACCATTGAATTAGCTAGGAGGAAGGAATGAGTAACATACCTTAGTATCACTTCCTAGGGTCTCTGTTGCTCCTTCTTCACTCCGGTGCTCTCGTGAGGTCAATACCAAGACAACACAAACCAACCAGAGGCCTCCCATTCACACTTGTAAATAGTTGAGAAATAGTTTTCCATCCTCTTATAAATATAGGATCATTGTAACCAAAGAAGAAGAAGAATCGATAGCATTTCCATGCTGTTCATAATTCTTTTGGAGAAAGCCATATTTCCCTTGATCCATAAGTTTCGAGCAAGTGTAGCATTGAGCTAGCTTTACACCTCTTGTGAAGATAAGCCTTGGGTATTTTTCACCATTGTAGACTCACCATTGGAGAGTGATATCTCTAGTCTTTTAGGGATCAAAGGACCCTCCCTTAGGAGGAATAAGGGATTCATTGTCTCATATTTCTCCTTTTGGTGCTCTCAATTCGAAGATTTGGTTCTATTGGGTAACCATTTCATGTGTCGAATTTCATGTATCACTTTTTTATGTTAGTTTAGTTTGTTTCTTATTCTTAGTTGTTATTTGATAGCTTTATATCTTGTTTTCTAACTTGCAGGTCCACTAACCTGCTAACCTTTTTTTGGTTCTGCCTTGTTAGCTTACGAAGGTAGTTAAGGGACTCTCTTTTGCTCACTCTTGTGACAAAGAATTCCAAACAATTTGGTGACTATACCAAGGATTAAATCATAATTCATCCTCAAGTAGGATTCTAGAGTTGTTCCTCTCACTTTCTGTTGTTTGCAAGACAAAGAATTGGCCTAGCCACACCCTCAGACAACTGAATTCATCTTATGTTTGAGAGAAGATGGTCAAAATTTTCATCCTGCCATTTTCTTGCATGCACATTGGTTCGGGTCAAACAAACATGTGGTCCACGCATGCCTGTGCTCTGTCATAGCTCTCTCAATGTAAACTTTGCACTTTGTGCATGATTTCTCTCTATTTAGCTGTGCATTGTTCTCTTTTTTGTGAAACTGTAAGGCTTGAGAAGCCCATTTCCACCAAGTATATTATATTTGATTTATGCATTGTTGTAAGAGCCATCAATAACAATATTGAGATTCACTCTTGCATAGATATATTAGACCACACATAGACATTTAGAGAGGTTAAAAATAACATTTGCATCTTTTACTTCCTTAGTTTCCACATGGATGACTTAAAGTTTAGCATGTGAATTTCAGTAATTTATTTTCTTTTACAAACTCATCACATTAGTTAGGACTAGAAACTTATGTAGGGGATCTTGGAGTATTTTCTTTCCTCGCACCATAGTTTTATCTTGGAAATCATAGAAATAGATTTCCTAGAGAAGTCATCATCTCCCTTGATAAAATAAATGTCTAGACGAGGCCAATACCTCTTATCTTGTTTTTTGAAACTTAACTTTGAGTCATTATAAGGGCCCATACATGCGCACATGTTCACAATCTAGGAATAGTTTCAAAGCTTTCTTAGAGTATAAAACATACTAGGGATATTGAATATCATAAGTAAGGACCCACATGTCCACCATGCTAGTTACTTAGGGATTTTTCAATTTCAACAAGGATTGTTTGTGAAACATAGTAAGTTAGAAGTAAGCAACCATTGTAAAGTACCAAGAAATTTCCACATGCCAAAATTTTCTAACTCAACTTATTAAAAATGCATCACTCATTATCACTTCTTGCACACATCATCACATATCCAATAGGCATTTGTCGGAGACTTGAGATTGTAGTATTCTCTTCTCCTCATGCCCATAAGCGATCTGGGAGAATCAGAAGGGACTCACTTGTTTGAAAAAATATTTTTCTCACACCACTCTTAATCAACGAAGTTGGTCCATGACCCCAACTTCATTGCCCACTTTCAAAATATAAAATAAACCAAAATCAACCCATTTTCTAACCTCCACAGGAGGAACACAAAATAATTTGATAGTCTAAGTTATGATTTTGGGGATAGGCATCCAAATAACTCCCCATCATCATTTCTCACTTGAAACTTAGAAAGTTGGGAATTAGGATACCAAAATCCTCCCACAAGAATTCCTAGACCATAAGCTAGGGAGACACTAGTAAAGGGTTGAAGGTTGAGGTCCAGTTGTTCTATGCATGCCTCCTTGGGTCACCCAAACCTTGGAAATCATCTATCCTATGGTCGATTTCCGAGGCCGAAAATCTAAATATTGTGCTTGATCGAGGTGAGTTAGCGGCCAAAATCTAGCTTTTATCTACCCAAGGTGACGGTTGTGGGATGTAATCATACCTCAATAATATTTTGAACATTTTTTGGGAAATATCACCAGTACTTTTAGGATATTCCCCCTTCACCCGCCATTATAACTGATTGTTCATCCCTTCACTAGTATCTCCTCAAGTGGGTTTTTCCCCCACTGTCGAGTGAGTTTTTGGAGGTACGGTGCTATTTGAGAGGAGGGATGTTACGTCAGATAGGACACATGCATGATTTTTTTATATTACCCCACGCGGAGTCAGAAAAACCAACCAAACTGCCAGTTACATTGTTATATTGTGTATGATTATCACCATTTGATTACATGCATGTTATGAATACATTATTTTGGTAATTTATAAGACATTTATTATATCATTTCTTCTCATTATTTCCATAACACATCCGCACATAGTCCATGATCATATGGGAACCATAGTATCCCTATCATTCTAGATGTTTGAGAAATCTTCCCCCAATTTTGGGAGGTATTCCCCACTTGGATTATCCATCAACACAACCTTCACATACACTAGTAAATTCCATTGTCCTAGGATTAGCCTTTCTTGGATCTAATTTATTGGGAACCAATAGCCAACACAACTCACAAACTATCCCTCCACCACAAGGAGGTGGAGCCCTACCTTCTTCACAAGGAACACGCTCCCAATCATCGTCACAAGGAAAAGTTCACCAACCATCACATACAATGGATGGTACTCCCCCCTCCATGCCATATTTGACATCTCTCAATATCCCATATTTGATGAAACTAATGAAGGATCGCATATTACATGACCCCAGTTGGCCAAATATTCCCACTAAGCTACCTTCTGATATTGCCAAATTTGAAGGAAATCCCAAAGAAGACCCCGCCAATCACATTAATTATTTTCACCTATGGTGTTCTTCCAATAGTATCATGGAATATTTCATTTACTTACGTTTATTCTAGAGAACTCTTATTGGTCCCTTTGCCAAGTGGTATGTGGATGAGAAAGTTGGGTCCCACTCAACCTTTGATTCCTTGGCGAAAGCCTTTTTAGCCTTTTTTCAACTCCTAGTGCGTCCCGACACTAACTTGGAAATCGTATCAGACTTCAAACGATCCTCATCCATCCATATATCTGATCATATCCATGAATGGCGAAGAAGAAGAAGTATATGCAAAGTAGATACCACCCCCCAACAGTGACTAGACTAGTTCCTCAGATCATTTGTCCCCCTCCTTGCCAAGGATGTTGCCACTAGTTTCCCCACAATTGAAGACAAGGCCATCACTAAGGCCCAACAATTTTACTTATTCTATGCTCAATCAGGGTACCTCTACACTGTAGTACTTGATGCTCCTTGGTGGGTAAACTATATGTAATAATTTCCCTCAATTAAATTGTCAACCTGGGGCAAGTAAACTTAGAGTTATGACACAATATGAGTCAAGGAAGAATGAAAAGATAATGGAAAGATTAACTAGCTAAGGAGATGGTTTACCCTATGGATCAATACTCTTTTCAATTTATAATTATACTTTAAAAAGATGACTCTTAAAATATATTTAAACAACATAAGATATGTTAAATATACAAAGCAACCTTTAACTAATGAGATTTAAGCAATCTAGGACTATGAACGATTTAATCTAAGTAGCTTCAAACAATCTAGGACTATGAACTATTTAATCTATCTATTCAATCTGTCTCTGAATAAGAAAATAACAAATAATCTATCTCTGAACTATTTAATCTATCTTTGAATGAACAAGCAATCTCTGAATAAGAAAATAATCTCTCAAAATTATCTTTACAAGTGAACTCCATTCTTAAAGAAAAAAGTAACAATTATTTCTATCCTACAGAGAATAAACACTAATCTACCTAATTGAAAGCAAGAAAATAAAAAACTCACAATTATTTCTATCTTGCAAAGAATAAACACTAATCTACCTAACTGAAAGCAAGAGTGTTGTGACAATATTCAAATGTGATTATTGTGTCTACGGTGGTGAATTACATCACAATGTAATCTAACCACTAATGAAAATTCAAGTGGAATTAAATCAATGATAACTTCTACATAGAAATACAAAGTATGGATAAGGCAGTCTATAGAGAGCTTTGCCCTCATAAAAACAACATTAGATGTTCTTGTAATCCACGTGATATATAAACATTGTGCAGAAGAGATTCAACATCAATCATTTTCTCTATAACACTAATACTGGAAAATAATTTGTTCAGAATCAATAATTTAAGCAAACCTACAAACTCATAACTAATACTAATTAGAAATCATAATTCAAATTCATAACTATGATCTCATTAAAAATCATAACTCAAAATTATAACTAGGATACCATTGAAAATTCTACTATCTTATCATGCTGATGCTAGAAATAATATTAACAAGTTATGCAAACCTATAGAGAGTATTTGGAAATTACAACTTAATAAATGAACACTGTCTAAATAGATACTTTGCAAAGTGATTTACAACTTTATGAAACAAAGAGAAAAATACATGATAGCATAATTAAACAACTTCTAAACAAGTGAACTACAACCTACAAGTAAAGTGTTAAGAATCTAAATATAAACAAGTAAACATGGATGTCCACAAATTCTCTGTGATACACACACAATTCAGGAAGCAAACTACAAGTTAGAAGAGATATACAGTGATACGATTTCAGCAAGCAATTCAAAATTACATAGATATAAACAGTGATATGAATTAGCAAGCAATTCGAAATTGGTAAGTGATAAAAGCCAAATATGAAAATACAACTATGTAATGATATGAAAAACTACTCATACCACTAGTGGGTCCCCCAAAAGGTCGTGGCACTACTTCACTAGAAAAATGCAGTCACATCAAAAACAAAGTTTACAACCAATTTGAAGATAATGTATGTGTATATAAATAAAATCCCATGTCTCTTCGTGCATATGAAACAAGTATTTATAGATTTATATAGAGCTTGAGAGGTCAACCACTGGAAGGTTTGACACTCTCTAAAAATAGAAATAAATTAAATTCCATTAATAGAAAGAATTTTTCCCAACAACCTCGTGCGCTCAAAATAATGATCGCTGCAACTACCCAAGTCTGACTGTGAGGAGCTCCATATCTTGGAGGCCGTGAGTGGGCACAAAACCCATGTTCCTAATTCTCCCATCGAATCCCACCGATGTGATAATCACCAAATCCACTATGATCCGAGTGAGGGATCGCGTGTCGAAATCAAGTGCTGGATGGAGGTCTGGACGAAGGACTGGATGGAAGGTCGGATCACATTTTTGGCCCATTGCAAGAAAACACGAAACATTAGAACATTGTAATCATTCAACTAAAGATGAATTAACATAAAACCATTGAAAAATGATGATTACTCATACCTCGTGTTGTTCCATGTTGGATTGATGCACAAATCTTGATAATACCTTTAAAAATGGCTAAATAAGAGCATAGAATGTATAATTTTTGTATGCAAAAAGGATTTTGTCATTGGAAAAATAGTCAAAACACCAACATTTCTCCCATGCCTAAGAGATTGCAGCCCCCTCTACAAACAAAAATCGATCACCCAACATAGCTATAATCGTGAAGGAGGGGGTGGATTATCTTTATAAGCTTCTCCCTCATGCTCCGGGGACTTTGTCTTAGGCCTTTTGTGATATTTCAATTGCATCATGAGACTGTGATTGGTGGTGGTCATCTGATCGACCAATCACTGAAGAGAGTTTACTTTTTCTTGCGGGATAGTATTATCATGGTGCAAATGTCAATCCATAGTTTCTCATTAGCTAGGGTTTGATCAAATGGATCAAGATAGGAAGGATTAGGCTCCTTGATAGATGAAGAAGATATATCAAGTTTAGAATATGGTGTAGGCATCTGGGAGGAGGGAGTAACAATGCTTTTGTGAGGAATAATTGGTGTAATAGGTTCATATTTGATCTCTTTATCGGGCTTAGACTCCTCTACAAAAAATTCTTTAAGTTTTTTATGGGGGCTCTCATGGTCGAAAGACAATTGAGTAGGGTTCGAAGTACTTGGAGGTTTTATATTGGGATTTCCACTCATACTTCAGGTGCTTCTTTGAAAAGATTTCCCCTTGAATCTATTGGTTGTGGAGCTTGATTATCTTCTTGATTTAGAGGAAATTTACTTTCAGCCGTTTTTATACCCCATGAAGTATTTACACCCCAGAAGTATGTACACTTTTCCACGCGGGGGAGTGCAAAGGGGGGGTACCCCCTCTGCGGGGTCCCTTCGCCCTCGAAGGAAAAATTGCCTTGTAAATGTATATTGTAATTTCATTGTAAATATGGACCATTCATTATAAGGTCGTATATCTAACGATAGAGATTATGTTAGGGTTTTTTTCCCTAGAAGGCAACCCTCTTTTATGAGGGAAATGTATTGTGGCTACGGTTGATGGTGAATATTGTATTCTGAGATAGGATACTGTGAGAGAAAGAAGAGGAAGTTACAATGGGTTTGTTGTAGGTTGTATCCCTTCATGTGATGGATAATAATAAAGGAAGGACCTGGAAATTTCTCTGGTGGATGTAGCCCAAACTGGGTGAACCATGTAAATCTGTGTCTCTATTATATTGTGTATCTTCTGTGTTTTGTTTCCGCATTTGTTTTATTTTATTGCTCCACGGTCCTAGTTTTCTAACAACTGGTATCAGAGCGAAAGGTAATTCGAAGGAAAAGAGGGTTCCTGGTTCGAGTGGGAGAAATGTCGGAAGATGGAAAGTTTAGGGTCAAGAAATTTAACGACCAAAACTGCCAGTTATGGAAGATGCAGATGGAAGACTATTTATATCAAAAGGATATATTCCTACCATTGGGTGAAATAGAAAATAAGCCGATGGCTACGAAGGATGAAGAATGGGATATTGTTGACATAAAGTCTCTAGGAATGATATGGCTGAGCCTAGCAGTGTCGGTGGCTTTCAATATTTCAAAAGAAAAGACAACGAAGGGTTTGATGGACACATTGGCCAAGAAAAACCCTCAGTGTCCAATAAGGTATTTCTAATGAAGAGATTATTTAATATGAAGATGTCGGAAGGTGGGTCTGTTGCAGATCATTTAAATGATTTTAATATGGTTAATAATCAACTAAGTTCTATAAAAGTGGACTTTGATGATGAGGTCGGGGCTCTTCTAATCTTGTGCTCATTGCCAGAAAGCTGGAATAACTTGGTCATGGCTGTAAGTAACTCTATCTCTAGTTCAAATACTTTAAAATTTGATGATGTTGTTGGTGTTATACGTAGTGAGGAAATGCGATGGAAAAGCACAGGTGAGACATCAGGAAATGCGTTGAACATGGAGAACAGGGGAAGACAAAAGGATAGAGGAATGTGTTTTGGGAAATGTGGGAATTCTAGGAAGGGCAGATCTAAATCTAGACTTGGAAAGATAGAGTGTTGGAATTGTGGGAAGAAAGGACATCTGAAGAAAGACTTCAGAGCTCCAAAGAAACAAAGAGATGGACAACATGAGAGAAATCAGGAAGCAAATGTAACAGGTGATGTGTTACAAAATGCTTTGATTCTTTCTGTAGATAATATTTTTGAGTCTTGGGTAGTAGATTCAGGGGCTTCATTTCATGCCACACCCCATAGGAAACATTTTCTAGATTATGTTCAAGGTGATTTTGGACAGGTTCATTTGGGTGACGATGCACCATGCAAAATTGTTGGAATGGGAAAGGTAAAAATAAAGCAATGCAATGGAAACCAATGGATGTTGAAAGAGGTAAGACATGTTCCAGATTTAAGGAAAAATCTAATTTCAACAGGGCAGTTGGAAAGTGAAGTTTGTATATCCATATTTACAAATAAGACATGGAAGGTCATCAAAGGATCATTGGTGATAGCGAAAGGAGAGAAGGTAGGTACATTGTATTTATGTACTGGTAATACTGTCTCTTCTATATCTTTAGCTTATACAGGAGTGGATACAAAACTGTGGCATCATAGGCTTGGAAACATGAGTGAGAAGGGGATGCCGATACTTCACAAAAGAAATTTGTTGCCAGATCTTAAACAAATTGGTTTGGAATTCTGTGAGCGTTGTGTTTATGGAAAACAGAAGAGAGTCAGATTTCTCAGAGTCGGAAAAGAAAATAAGAGTGAAAGGTTAGATCTTGTGCATATAGATGTATGGGGACCAACTTAGGTATCATCTCTTGGTGCCTCTCATTATTATGTTACTTTTATTGATGATGCAACTAGAAAAACTTGGGTTTATTTCTTTCGACAAAAGTCTGATGTTTTTGATACTTTTAAGAAATGGAAAGCTTGGGTTGAGAATGAGACATGAAAAAATTTGAAGTGTCTCAGATCAGATAATGGAGGTGAATATTGCAACAAGGAGTTTTATGATTACTGTTCATACCATGGAATTCGTAGAGAGAAGACAGTTCCAAGAAGACCACAAGAAAATGGTGTGTCAGAAAGGATGAACAGGACAATCATGGAGCATGCAAGGAGTATGAGATTGCATGATGGTTTGCCCTTACAGTTTTTGGTAGATGTTGTAGATATTGATGTTTACTTAATAAACAGAGGACCTTCAAGCTCTTTGGATGGTAGAATTCCAGAGGAGGAATGGACAGGAAAAAAGGTAAACTATTCTTTTTTGAAAACTTTCGGTTGTGAAGCATTTGTCCATATT
>ML794407.1:324179-469473 GCA_009831015.1 Picea engelmannii | reverse complement strand
AGGAATGGACAGGAAAAAAGGTAAACTATTCTTTTTTGAAAACTTTCGGTTGTGAAGCATTTGTCCATATTGATAAAGAAAATAGAACAGAGCTTGAGGAAAAATCCAAGAAGTGTACCTTTATTGGATATGGTGTTAATGATTTTGGTTATCATTTATGGGATTATGAAAATAAAAAAATCATTAGGAGTAGAGATGTCATATTCAATGAGAAGGTCATGTACAAAGATCAGTTGCAGGGAAAGAAATAGGAAAAAGAAAAACAAGAATACATAGTGCTTGATGAGATCACTGAAAAATAAATTCCAAAGGAAACAGAAAATCAAAATGTACAACAACAGGAGCAACAGGTACCTCAAACACCTGCAAGTGTTGTTAGAAAATATACCAGGTTAAGTATACCCCCTGAACGATACTCTCCTTCATTGTATTATTTATTGTTGACTGATTCTGGTGAACCAGAATGTTATGAAGAGGCAATGGAGGTATACACCAAAAGGAAGTGGGAGCAAGGCATGAAAGAGGAAATGGATTCGTTGGTAAATATCCATACTTGGGACTTGATTCAATTTCCTGCAGGAAAAAGAGCATTGCATAATAAATGGGTTTACAAGTTGAAGGAAGAAGATGGAGGAGAAAAGCGGTACAAAGCTAGACTTGTTGTAAAGGGGTTTGCACAAAAAAAAGGTATAGATTTTGATGAAATATTTTCTCTTGTTGTTAAAATGACTTCAATTAGAACTATTTTAAGTCTTGTGCCAGTACAAGATTTTCATCTTGAACAGTTAGATGTAAAAACAACTTTTCTCCATGGGGATTTTGAGGAAGAGATTTATATGTAACAACCACAGGGGTATGAGGTCAAAGGGAATGAGAATTTGGTATGAAGGTTGAATAAGAGCTTATATGGCCTAAATCAAGCTCCAAGGTAGTGGTATCTGAGGTTTTATAGGTTTATGATAGAACAGGGTTATAATAGATGTCATTCTGATCACTGTGTTTATTTTAAAAAGCTAGAAAATGGAAGATTTATTATCTTTCTATTGTATGTAGATGACGTGCTTGTTGTAGCATCTAATATGCAGGATATAAATGTGCTCAAGAAGAAATTAGCCAATTCATTTGCGATGAAGGATTTGGGTGCTATAAAGAAAATCCTTGGTATGAGAATAACAAGAGACAGGAAAATTGCAAACTGACATTGTTTCAGGATGAGTACATTGAGAAGGTGTTGGAGAGGTTTAGAATGCAGAATGCAAAACCAATTAGTACACCTTTGGATAGCCATTTCAAATTAACTAAGGAAATGTGTCCCAAGACACAGGAGGAGATAGAATACATGTCCAGGGTCCAATATTCATTAGCAGTTGGCAGCTTGATGTATGCAATGGTTTTCACAAGACCATATATTGCACATGCAGTGGGAGTTGTGAGAAGATATATGAACAATCCAGGTAAAGAACATTGGGAGGAATTAAAGTGGATTCTCAGATACTTAAGAGGTACTACTAATCATGCATTATGTTTTGGAGGTTCAGAAATTGTTCTACAAGGATATGTTGATTTAGATATGGAAGGTGATAAAGACAGTAGGAGGAGTACCATAGGGTATGTGTTTACTATAGGTGGAACAACAGTAAGTTGGATTTCAAAACTGCAATTTTTTTTTTCACTTTCAACAATAGAGGCAAAGTATGTTGCTGCTACAGAGGTTAGTAAAGAGATGATTTGGTTACAGAGGTTTATGAGGAATTGGGAAAGAAGCAAGAGAATAACAGGTTGTATTGTGATAGTAAGAGTGCCATTCATCTTGCAAAGAACTCAACCTTCCATTCGAATACTAAGCATATATAGTTGAGGTACCACTTCATATGATCCGCCTTGGAAGATGGACATTTGAAGTTGGAAAAGATACACACTAGCCAAAATCTTGCAGACATGTTAACAAAGGGAGTAACCAGGGAGAAACTAAGTTCCTGCTCAGTTTCAGTTGGTCTTCAAGAATGAACATGAAGATGAGGAATTTTCTAGGTCCAAGAAGGTTCAGAGTCCAACATATACAACAGTGGTGGAGTTGTTGAGATCAGTCTCCAAGTGGGAGATTGTTGGTTGTGGAGCCTGATTATCTTCCTGATTCATAGGTCTTTTACTTTCAGCCATGTTTATACCCCATGAAGTATTTACACCCCATAAGTATGTACACTCTTCCATGCGGCGGAGTGCAGAGGGGGGGTACCCCCTCTGTGGGGTCCCTTTGCCCCTGAAGGAAAAATTGCCTTGTAAATGTATATTGTAATTTCAATGTAAATCTGGATCGTTCATTATAAGGTCACAGATCTAACAATAGAGATTATGTTAGGGTTTTTTTCCCTAGAAGGAAACCCTCTTTTATGAGGGAAATGTATTGCGGCTATGGTTGATGGAAAATCCTGTATTCTGAGATAGGATACTGTGAGAGAAATAAGAGGAAGTTACAGTGGGTTTGTTGTAGGTTGTATCCCTTCATATGCTAGATAATAATAAAGGAAGGTCCTGGCAATTTCTCTGGTGGACGTAGCCCACACTGGGTGAACCACGTAAATCTGTATCTCTATTGTATTGTGTATCTTCTGTGTTTTGTTTCTGCATTTGTTTTATTTTATTGCTCCATGGTCCTGTTTTTCTAACAGAATCTATTAAATCATCTCCTCTTTGTAGGAACTGAAGGAAAATCTTGATGAAATGAATCTTATAGATTCTAAGGTTTAGAATTGATAGATCTTGAAGGCAATTGGGAATTATCAGTAGGCTTCTTAATTTTCTTACCCGATGAGGCTGCAGGGGAATCAGTAGTTTTCTTGGTTTTCTTATTAGAGAGGGAGATTGTTTGAACTGGAGGGTTTGGATTTTTTGGAGAGTGAGGATTAGGTGGGGTGAAAGCCCCTGAATCGACCAATTTCTTTCTTGTCTTAACAGTAAGATGGGGATTAAAAAATTGGTAGAGGAAATCTTCCTATGTCTTACTCTGTTTTTTCAATTCTGATATAGAAAGCAATTTAATGAGGCCATGGTGAGATAAACTATTGTGAGGGTTGGACAAATTTTTACGGACCTAGGAAGATATCTTCTCGAGGCTTTTCAAAAAATAGAAGGGAAAAATCAGGGGTTTGTTGAATTGAAAATGGGCCAAAAGACGAAAATGACATACTTTAAAAACATAGTACCTACCTTCACAAGTGATAAGCCTAGTAATTACAATCATAGGGTTGATCAATTAGTCTTTGATCCATTATTTTGAATACCATTTGGCTCTAGAGACATTTTGGTATTCGGGCTTGAACACCTTTTTATAACTTGGACGTGGCAATTGAAGGTGTTTGAACCATTGATCCCCAACCTGTGGCAATTTTGTGGCTAAGGGAATGGATTCCTTGGAGACTGGAAAGACCAGAGTCCCTATGTGATAAATTCTCCCATCAAACCCAAGAAAGAATTGGAGAGATATGTCATCATCGTGCCCCTGCAGAATGGCCAGAAACGATCCCCAAATCGTGTGGAGGAAGACTTCTCGACACGCTGTGAATTCTAGAATGCCAGTAGCTCAGTATAGGAGGAAGGTTCATAACGGTTGGGCATGGTTATAGATCAAGGGATGTGAAGGAGGCCTAAATCAGGCAGAGGGTGAGCACGATACAACAATCAAAGGATGATCAAAATAGACATGGTATGAGCAATCACGATAGAGTACCTGTTTCTTAGTGCAATTGTGATGGAAACAGTTGAATCGTGGGAAAATTCATCATACACGAATGCCATGTGTGATCATAATTTCACTGAGTTTGAATTTGAATGGTGTTTACTTTGGATGTAAACAAAATCATGTAAGAAATTAGATCAATGTCCAAGTATTTGACTTGAACATTTGATCATAAAATGCATTTATAATTTTAATTTGATCACCACCATTTAATTCATCTAATTTATCATTACAATGGGTGTAAATCCATTCAAATGATCATACCTGAATGCGATCCTGATAATTTATAGTGTATACTATATCTCATCTGATCCTCCATATGGCACTCCATCCGGTCCTCTAGATGGCACTCCATTTGGTCCCATGTGTAAGTGAAAATTATCCCATAGTAAATGGGCGTTCACCCATAGTAAATTGGCGTTTGCCCATATCACTCAGATTGGACAATTTCTGGTAGGCATGGTGAACACGAGCATGATATGATGAGAATGAATAATATTGTCCATTTGTTATTTCCTTGGCATCGATCTGTAACAATACAAGCACCTGTTCCTCTTTTCATAGGCTTGTAATACCGATGGGAGTGAGTATTTAGCAGTTGTTATTGATCTGTAATTGTCACAAGGAACAATTAAGTATATGCAGTCTTCCATTGCATAAACATAAATAAAAATTCACAACAGGATTATAACACACAAATTTGTAAAAATAATATGACAGAATTTTAACAGAGATCCTACTTCCTCTTCTCATGTCTTGTAATACATATGGCATTTTTTTAGCATTTGTCAGCTTAGGAAACCCCTCCCCCACTCCTAAGTATTGTGACACCTCACAATCAAATATATAGGAAACCAGTCAATTCTCCCAATAGCCTAAGATTTATAGTTTTCCAAGTGTAAAGATAAATTTCACACATTAGTCTGACAAGACAGTTAAAATATGGCCCCACTTGTAGGACATAACATCCTACATATAGTTAAGAAGAGGTAGGAAAGAGAGTCTTAGGATTTTCTTAAAGTTAGTTCCCAATGGTAGATTGATGGAGTTCATTTACATTTTCTTAACCATGCATACTTATTTTCATGTTTTTCTACAAGTAGCTTCACAAATCAGGACAAGTTTTAACATTTAGGAATTTTATTTATTGTTTTTCAGATCATCACCCTCTCTAGATAGAATGCCCCACTGCCAGCAAGCATGTTCAGTACTCCGATGGGTTTTCCTAGTCATACCATAGGCCGATACCCACTGCCAGCAGACCTTTTTAGTATCCCAACGGGTTAGCCTCTTACACCCCTTTTCAACAGAGACCGGTTCACCATCTTTTAAGATTTGTGTATAAATATTGCTTTTTGCAAGAAGATGGGGAGGCAGCTCTGAATTTTTTATTTATTTTGGATTGGGGTGGTATTTAAGTTAGGGGATGAATCTTCTTTATGTATTCCTTATAGATTGTCCTGATGTAAGGGATACTTAAGTGGGCGTATCCAATCTAAATATATGGTATAATCAAGCATTTTTAATGTGTAGTGGATGGTACCATTAGAAAATAACAGAAATGTATCTTTAGTCCCTAATCACTTTATTCTTTTTTGAAGTTATATTGATGTTTCCATGGTTAACCGCTAATCAGACCTTATTGCTACTCTTTCATAAAGATACTTTACTCACCTACTCAGGGTCCTTGGGGAAATTGTACTAGTAACCTCTAGGTTTGACAAGACAAGTTTTCACTTCCTTATATCCTCTAGTGGTAGAGGTTATGAGCAACTACCATGAAATATTCCTTGAGAGAAAGGAAGATATAAATCTTGTAAAAATGGATAATTTAAAGCAGGCAATTTATAAGCATAATAAAAAGTCATTATCCAATTGATGCTTAAGCAAACAACATAGTTCAAATATAGAAACATCTTCTTTCGAAGAAAAATACTTTTTATCTCCTTGGAGTTGTCCACTTGTGATTAGATGAACACCTGCATAAATCTCTAAAATTGTTGATTAGAAAAAAAAAAACACACTTTAAAATATTTACATATGTGCAATCAAAAATAAAAAAGTTTCAAGAACATGGGGAGGGAGAAGAAACTTCCCCATCAACCAAGGTCAATGCCTTGTTGGCTGACATGACCTGTACAAAATCCTCTTTGGAAATGGGTCTCTGATAAAGTTTAAGTCAGTGTCCATTCACTATGAAATAGACTTTTCCATCATCAATTGTTATTATCTTAATAGCCCCATTATCATACATGGTAACTACCTCGTAAGGACCCAACCATTGAGTGTTAATTTTCCTTTAAAATTTTGAATCGGGAATCAAACAACAAATCCCAATCACCAGGTTGAAATTGTTTCTTTTTGATAAATTTATCATGCCATTTTCTCCTCTGGTTTTGAACTAAAATTTTTCGTTTGATATCATCTTGTCTAATCTCATCCAATTCGTTAAATTGTGGGGCTCGTTGGTTTTGTGCCTCATCTAAGTCTAATCCCAATTGTGCAGCAATACAAAAAGTCCTTACTTGGAATTCAATTGGTAGAAGTACTTGTTTTCCATAAACTAGTTCATATGGGGTATGCCCAGTGGTGTTTCTCCAGGTGGTACGATATGCCCACAAAGCCTATAGAATTCTATCAGCCTGATATCTATGGTGTAATTGGAAATTTTTGGTTAATATAGTTTCCAATAATTTGTTTGTTGACTCTACTTGGCCATTATCTTGTGGGTGATATGGAGAAGACTTACGATGCTTTATCCCACATTTTTTCGTTAATTCCTTCATCAACTTAGAAGTGAATTGTGTACCCTAGTCTATGACAATGTCATGAGGAACACCAAAGAAGGTAAATATATCTTCAGAAATTAACTCAAAAACATATTTTTTAGTAGCCCTAAAAAAGGCTTTTGCCTCTACCCACTCGGTGACATAATCCGTGCAAACTAGAATATAATTCTTTTTACAAGGCATAGGAGAAATTGGTCCTACAAAATTGAGGGCCCATTTCTCAAAAGTTTCTATCATAAATTGGGCACTTAAGGGCATATCATCAACTGATTTGGGTCTTCCCATCCTCTAAAATCTATCGCAACTTCTCACATATTTGGAAGCATCCTTAAAAATTCTATTCCAATAGTACCCTGAATGTAAAACCTTATATGTTGTACATTTATCGAAAAAATGTCCATCACATGGTCCATCATGACAACTTCCTAGGATTTTTTGTATCTCATCTTCCTGGACACATCTAGAAATAATCAAGTCTGTTCTAGTACAAAAAAGGTCATGGCCAACCCAGTATTAGTTAGCACTTTGTGTTATAATTCAATGCTTTTCATGAGGTGACAAATGAGCTGGTAACTTTCTAGTAGCGAAATAATTTTCAATGTCTGCAAACCATGGAGTGTTTATGGAGATGGAAAAGATATTCTCATTTGGAAAACTATCATCAACATGAATACTATCACCGTCATGATTAGTGCGCGAGAGAAAATCAACTACTACTTTCTCTTTTCCAAGTCGGTCAAGGACAATGATATTGAACTCTTGTAATAACAGAAGCCACCTAGTTACTCGGCCATTGGTAATAGGTTTTTTCATTATAAATATAATGACGGAGTGATCTCTATGTACAAATACCTCATATACTATGATATAATGGTGAAACTTGTTGATGGCATGGACAACTACCACGAATTCATTTTTGTTGATTGTATAGTTTATCTTGGCAAGTAACAAGTTCTTACTCACAAAGTAAAGGGCATAGGATTGTTGGTCTTATTTTTGTCCTAATACTTCTCCTATTTTAGTATCGAAGGCATCAGTGGATGTATGGAATGGAAGGGCCCAATTGGGTCCCCTAAGAACAGGTTCCACAAATAATTTATCTTTTAGATTTTCAAAGGCGGTTTGACAATGGTCAGTCCAAAGAAAATCAACATCTTTTGTAATGAATCCAAACATTGGTGCATCAATCTTTGTAAAATTCTCAATAAATCGTTGGTAGTATCTGACATGTCCAAGAAAGCTTCTTATCTCTTTTTGAGTCTTTGGAGGTGGAAGTTTGACGATTACCTCAATATTAGCAGGATCCACTTTAATCCCTTCATATGAAACATGATTCCCTAAGTCAACTCCTTCAATCAATCACATTTTACACTTTTCATGACTTAAGGATAGATTCATTTATTGACATATAATAAGAACTTTCTTCAGATTGTCTAGGGCTTCCTGATAAGTATTACCATATACTGTAAAATAGTCCATATACACTTCCACACAGTCATGAATGAGGTCAACAAATATCCCTAATACTACTCATTGAAATGTGACAGGAGAATTAAACAAACCAAATGGAAAGACCATATAGGTATAGGTGCCCCAAGGACAAGTGAAAGTAGTCTTGTCCTTATCCTCAGGTCCTATGAAAATTTGGTTGTATCCGCTATATCCCTCTAGGAAGGAAAAATATTTCTTCCCTGACAAGGCATCCAAGACTTGGTCAATGAAGGGAAGAGGAAAATAATCCTTGAGAGTGGCCTTATTAAGTTCCTAGAAGTCAACAATAATCCTCCATTTTCTGGTTACTTTCTTTGGAACCACTACAAGTGGGGATACCCATTTACTTTCAGAGATTGGATAAATAAAACCGACATTCAATAGTTTTTGTATTTCCTCCTTTATTATATCCTTTAGTGTCAGATTCATCCTTATCTGGGGTTTCCTAATAGGTGTTACGTCTTCCTTGGTATATATGTGATGAATTCACGTATCATGGTGTATACCCTTCATATCAGTATACTTCTAGGAGAATTCCCCTGATTAGTCTTTAAGGACATTTACTAATTGTTCTTGTTGATCTGCATCTAGTCCAGAATTTATATGTAGGAATTTCCCAGGACTAACATCATAAGGCATAATATAAGATATGGAAGATTCATATATCTCAAAAATAAAATATCTCGAAGACAAATTTGATGGGTCCAATTGTTTTTGAAATTATTCACCAAACATGTACTCAAATTGGGGAAAATATTATGGAAAATCAACACACATGATTGCAGAAATAAATTGATTTAGCACATTCTCCGTTGTTTTCTCTTGAAGTGCCTAGGAATGATCACTAGGAAACATGGGTTTTTCCCAGTTCTCATTCTCATATGGACATTCAAGCCACCATAGATTCTCTAAAATAGGTTGATATGGTGGGTATATGGTAAGTTTCTGTATAGAAAGTCCATTAGATATAGTCATTTCAGCTTCTCTACAACCAATAAATGCATTGGTTGTGGCCAACCAAGGTCTTCCCAAGATAACGAGATGCCCTTTAGTAGGATGCTTTGAATGAATGACAAGAAATTCTACCGTATATTCCCATGATGATAATGTGACTATGATATCATCCAAGATTCCTTCAGGTATAACTTTTGTCTTATCTTCTAATTCCAAAATAGTTGGGGTAGGTATAAGGAGGGGTTTCAACTATAATTCCTCTAAGGTATTAACAGTCATAAAATTAATGGTTTCCCCCAGGTCTATGAGAGTATTTTAAATGGGAATATTATTAATGGTTATTTTTACTACGTGGTTCCATGGGTTTGGATACTTTGTGGCCCTAGGATTCCCTGATATGTATTCAGACAATTCTCCTATCAAATGTAATGTTGGAGGATATTTATGTTTCTTACTTGGTTTCTTGATACAAAATTCCTTGATCACCTTACTGTAAATTGGAATGTCCTTTATGGCTTGTAATAGGGGAATTTTGACACATATATTCTTCAGTCCATTTAAAATGTCAAATTTCGGTCAAATCGTTGGTTTCTCAATTGCTAATATTTCTGGATAAGGAGGGGATTTTTTAATCTATGAAGATTCACTTTGGTGAAGCTTATGTTCCTATTCTTTAGGAATGATGACATATTCCCACTTAGTGTCATCCGTGGGTTGGTCAGGAGTTTCATATTCTTCTTCTTCTCGGATGACTACTGAAGGACTCTATCTATCCATAACTTTTCCCGACCTTAGTTTAATATCATGTAATGGAACAGGATAAATAACATATGTCGAGAAGGTTTGCAGATCAACATTGTGAAGAGGTTGAGTTGGTTTATTATTCATATTAGGCACTGGTTGTGCTAGTAATAATGTTGGTCTTGGGGATCTTGTATTTTGAAATTGTTCTGGAATAGGAGGTAAAGGTGGGGGAACAAAACCTGGCAATTTTTTTTGGATGTTCGGTGGAAACTGTGGGTAAGGATGAGTGGGAATAAGAATATCTGGAACTTGAGTGTTTCCTTGGGTATTCCCTCCTCTCCATCCTTGTAGCCAAGGGTGGTGTGAAGCATACGGTGGAGACTAGTTTTTTGAATTTCCTGAGTTCCACTATTGTGGTTGTTGATAATAAGGTGGAACTTGAGGTGGTAGATCCTGGTATTTAGGCTGATTATTAGGATGTCATGGCCTCCTAGGTGCATAAGAAGATTTCCCAGGATCCCCACTTCTGTAAATGGTCAATAAACGAGGAAATAATGGGAATTTTTCAGTTGGGTGATCTTCAATATAGAAGCTACAAATTGAAATGTTGTCTAATGGGAATTCCCTTGAGGAATGCTTCCTCCTACACCTTGGACAAAATATGCACATTGTTGCATTCTCTACCTCCTGTTTCTTCTTAATATTTAAGATGTCCAACTAGGAACCTATTTTACTTAGAATATCATTTTTGAAGTTCTCCAATATGTTTCATATCTCTACCCTTGTAATACCACCATAACTAACTGCTTTTAGGTTTCTACTATAAGGATCTCGAACACTCTTTCTAGTTTTGGCCCTACTCCTCAAGTAATTTGTACACATTTCACAGATTTTAATGAATGGTTTATGGGAGATGTCACTTGATGCCATCAGGTTAAGTGTCTCTAGATATTCTTCCAAAATTACTTTAAGGAAAAGAGCCCTGACTGCGTCATCTATAAGGTCATGGTATTTCGATTTATGTTAGGTATAAGAAAATCATTCCATGTAATCTTCGAGACTCTCATCCTCTAACTCTTGAATTTTAAAAATATCATTAAGAGAATCCTTAGATTTGAAATAGTCTTGGTATTTCTTAAGAAAAATATATTTCATATCTTCCCAAGACCTAATACTAGACTCTCCTAACCCCATGAACCATCTTAGTGAAAAATACTTGAGAGTGGCAGGAAAAAGTTTTAATTTTTGGGCATCTTGCAAGTAGTTTTAGCTTCTACATAAGATGTCAAACTCAAACATGAAGTTATATGGGTCCTCACTACTCTTACCATAAAATGTGGGAAGTGCAGAGAGTGGAATGTTCTTCATGTTGACATTTTGTGTGGTATCTAAAATTGGAAACCCAAAGGTGGTTTATGTTTGTTTTCCAACTTATTCTCCCTCAGCGTGTCTCACATGGTTGTGATCCTCCTAATCATCCATACTGATTTTATTCCCAAAGAGGGAATACGTGAATGGTTTTATCCCTGAATATAACAAAGTGTCCCAAGGTTCTTTTTTAGGAATGGTATTCCTTCGATATAAATATTGATATACTATTTGGATGTCTGGGACTTTACTCGAGCCTGTTGAAAATATTGGTTCCAAAGTTGTTGTTTCAACTTGGGATACAACTATATTGGCTGAAATGCAAAAGAGAGCATTCAACTATTCAGGGTGAATGATATCTACAAAGTTAGAGTCCCCTGATGGTGGTGAAAAGGCAAAGGTTGTGTTGGTTGGTTCTAATGAAGGTTCGAGTGGTCTTGCCTCCTGTCCCACTACTGTTGATCTCTCAATTTTCTGCTGTAAGTTTCCCCAGTTTTGGTCTCTTCTGAGACTTTTTTAGCTCTTTGGGTTGATTTATCCCCTACTTTTCGGTATCGTTCTATGTAGTTTATGGGTGGAGTGTTCCTTCCTCCAAAACGTTTAGAGGGAACCTTTATCAAAATTTTTGGTTTGTTTTTTATATATCTACCCTTTGGGTCCCTAGGTTTGTTCATGAAAATAGTACAAAAATAAAAACTATCATTGGGTTTGGGGGAACCTACTATAACATATGCACATGTTCTTACCTCTCGTATTAAAGTTCCACCACCACCAAAATAGTACCAATGTTCATAAATAATTTACTTCCTAACTGTTTTCTACCTTAAGACAAATCCCCAACAACGACGGCAAAAATGATGGTTAAACTGTATGTACTAATTTCCCTCAATTAAATTGTCAACTTGGGGTAAGTAAACTTAGATTTGTAACACAATATGAGTCAAGGAATAAATAACAACTAATGGAAATATTAAATAGATAAGGAGATGGTTTACCCTAGCGATCAATACTCATTTCAATTTACAATTCTACTTTAAAAAGATGACTCTTAAAATCTATTTAAACAACATATTCTATGTTAAATATTGTTGGCCCTTCACAAAGTTTTGAGGAAATCTTGGTCAGGTTTTTACCACCTTTTTGACTTCGACGTGATGGTCGAAGATGGAGTGCCTAGGTTGAGCTAAGATCATAGATCTCACTTGTTTTGCGGGATTTGTAAGGGGTTATGTAGGGTTTTTGTAATGGGTTATGGGATGTCGGACCATGAGGTTTTCCCATGATTAGGTGTTATTGTAAGGGATTGTAAAAGTATAAATAAGTAAGAATGTATGATAGAAGTAAGCGAAGATAAGAAAGATAAGCAAAGTCTTGGTAGCTAAGTGCAAGTAGTTTGGAGTTGCTTTATGAAACATAATGTGTATGTAATGCTTTGTGCTCGATAGAGAAGTTGGCTCTGTGACTTGACCTAGTTTTGGGAAGGAGGATCTGGTGCTTAGTGCACAGATCTTCTGTCTAGTGCGAAGCTTGACTCTGTGGCTTAGTGCATAAGAGAAATTGAATGTAAGAGATTAAAGAATAATAAAGAAGGTGAAGCGGTTGGTGAACATATCCCCACACTGGGGTGAACCACATATATCTTGTGTCTTTGGTTTGCTTTGTTCTTTGTTGTTTATGTTATGAATCTCCTCAGATCCTTTGTCATTATGTATGATATATAGATCTGATGTTGCTTAGTGATTTACTTTTGTTAAGGATGAATGGATGTTATATCTAACTTATGATGCTAAGTGCTATGGGTATATTTTCATTTTTTACTACGTTGATTTATCTTTGGGTATGTTCTGCGATGATAATAAGACTAATGAACTAATGCATGTTGTTCCTAAGTGTTAATAGAGTACTCTGTGAAGTGTTATTATCACATATCTGTGTCCCAGCTTGGTTACAGACACCTGCGTCCTGTAACCCCCCTGATTCTACCTCAGGTGAGACCTCACCTGCTTCATAGGTGTTGTCGAAAGGGATGGTAGTCATGGTTTTGTTGGTGCATTGTTAAGCATTGAACCCTAGTTTTCCCCCTGTGCCAACAAATGGTTCCATGGTCGGAACCTGAAACTGTGATTGCTGGGAACTAAAGTAAAGAAAAGAGAATCTTTGTGCATAGATCTGTTGTTGTGCATAGATCTACTTGACTTGCGAATCTTTGTGCTAAGAAAGAAATCTTATCTGAAGAAAAGAGAAGATCTTAAAAGAGGTAAAGCTTTGTGCTTTGATAAGAGTAAGATAAGTAAAAATTTTTGTTTCGAAAACATGAATTTAAGCAAGTTTAATAGATTCTATCCTAGTTTGAAGGCTAGGGCATAGTTAGAAGAAATATTTGATATGAGTAAATTTAATAGAAATGAAGAAAGATATGTTATTCCTATGCAAAGAAAGAGTTTTTGGACTAATAAGTGGATGCATGAACCTAGAAATAATTTTTGCAGATTGCAGGTCCAACAATGTGATCCTAGTGCGCAGTACAAAAGAGGTTGGGGAACATTTAAAAGAAAATGAGGATGTACATTGTGGTATAATTGCAGAAGACCAGGACATCTTGCTAAGGAATGCCTTGGCACATGTCCTACTTGTCTTTGTTGTAAGATTGTTGGTCATGAGGTTGAGGATTTTCCAAAGATGATTGTTAAAGTTGAACGAATTAACATGAGACAAGAAAACTATCAAGAGACTAAGGGTATGTTAGAGAATCAGAAATCGAAAGAATGAGAGAAAGTTCAAACTACATTAGTACAATTGAAAGAAACGATAAATGTTCACAAAGATGTTAGTTTACCATAGATCCTGAAATTAAAACAACGAATAAGTGCAAGAATAGAAGTCTTCAACATAGACTGTGTCTTGGATGAGGAGACACAAGTAAATATTATGACAGAAGAAAATTGGGAATTTTTGGGAAAGCCTACTCTGGTACCTTCATTGGGAAGGATAGGATTGTTTAAAGGAAATATGATAACCCTATGTGGAAGAGTTACTAATGTACCTATTATTGTTCATGGAACATTGACTGAAGAAGAATTTGAAGTTATTAAGTTTGTTGAGAACAACGCTCCTTTCCCAATTTTTCTAGGTAAGCCTTGGATTGAGAAAGATCAAGTTAGAAGAAAAGCAGAGGAAGAAGCTACATAAAAGAAAAATAAATAACTAAGGGATTTCATAGTAGAAAAACAAATCGACTAATAGAAGAACTAGAGGATAAGTCGAAGAAAAAGATTAAAGTAACATCGTAGGAGGAACATAAAGCAAGAGAATTAGTTGTCAAAATTGAAAGAATGCAAGAAGGCTTGAAGAACCTATCTATGGAAGAAAGAAGTATATTCACCCAGGAAGTATTAAGAGAAGGGATATTAACTTCAGGCTCTGTGAAGGCACCTCAACAGTGTGAAGCCACTACTATAAAGGAAGATAAGAATAAGAATGGAAAGAGAATTCTAGAAACAGTTAGAGAGACTCAGATCACAGAAAAGAAGGAAAGGAAGCTCGATAAAAATAAAGATAAGTTGGAAAAGTTGCAAGAAGACACAAAGAACAGATGGAATAATTCATAGACTGGAACCTCGCAGGATGCAGGTTCGAAGGATTTGAACCTTGCTGGAACAATAGAACCGCGCAGAATGGGACTTCTCCTTGGCAAAGTTATATGACCATTGGAGGTGCCCCGACCGTTAGAAAGACGCTTTAGAATGCCTAGAAAACACAATTATGGGTTTATGGACTGCTTTTTGTGTTGAAATAATGTAACTGCGAAGAGCATTCTTATTATTATTTTGTTATTGGATTAAATCCCCATTGAGGATTAATCATGTCTTTATTATTATTATTGTTATTGGATTAATTCCCATTGAGGATTAATCATGTCGGTAATTGTATAAGGACCAAATCCCCTTTTGCAGATTGGTCATCGGACAATTACAAAGTGCTGAATAAGAAGTCAACCCCAACAGTTATAATGGAAGGCCCATAATTAATTAAAGGTGGGTTTACCCACCCAGAGTGAGAGGTCGGCCCTGCCAGATTGTGACTCTTCACACGTGCTAGATTGATATAAATAAGAGGCTAGCACCTCACTTCTAAGACACACTTCACTTGCTCATTATCTTATGAGGCAAGCTGCAATTGGAAGTAGGAGAGAGGAGAAGAAGGGTGGCACATCTCTTGGGGAGGACTTTCTGTATTGGTTTGAGTTATCTCTTGAACATTGTATAAACTATTTATGATAAGGAAGTTNTTTTTGCTGGGTTTTCTTTCTCTAGAGGGTTTCCCAGGATAAATGTTGTGTCTCTTGTGAATGTGTATTTCTCAGTGATCTTGTTCTTATTATGCTCTTAGCTAATGAAGTGAAAAGAACTATAATGATGGCATAAACATTAACATGGTATCATAACCAACCTGAAGGAAGTACAATTTGCAAGAGAAAAAACGTCACTGTTACCGTACCCCAAAATTAGGGTTTTGAAAAAGTATCTATTTTCATCTCCCTAACCTCCTAGAAAGTTGCGCCCTGCCCCAAGGATCATTTTGGCACTTAGAGCGCACCTTTTCAGTGGCTAGATCTCCTGGAAAGTGAAACCCTAGTTTCACAAAGTACCAAAAAACTAGAAAACCAGAGTACCAGAAGTACCAGAAGTACCAGAGTACCAGAAGTACAAGAAAACCAGAAGCACCAGTCCAGAAATCCGCAGATCAGATTTGAAGGGGTAAAAGTTGGATTTTTGAAATTTCGACTGCACCAGCTAACTCGCCTCAGCCCAGCGCATCTATCCCCTGGATCAGAATTTCAAAATTAGAAGTTTGAAAAATTAGGGTTTCCTCATAAAACCCTAAGTTGCAGTTGCAGTTTCAGTCTCAGAACCAGTTGCAGTTGCAGTACCTGTTGCAGTTGCAGCCGTAGAACCAATTGCAATCACTCTTGAAGTTTTTGGTAATGATTACCACTGCTACCAGATGGAGCCAGTACCTGCAAATGCTATCCGAGGTATGTACTCACATATGGTTAATGGTTAAACCCTAAAGAGTATTTGCAGGAGAAGGGATATTTTTCCATAGATCCAGAAGGATCTCAAGATCCAACACATTCAGAGGAATGATGCAACCCAGGTGTGATTATTCTAATATGCATCTATTTGTTATGAAATTATCTTGATCAGAGTTACATGTTGAAGCTATGATCAAATCATTAGAAGGATTAATGCACTAGCGTAGTCCACTATGCTAAATGTGATGAAGATTCCCCATTTTGGCCATCATCTGGAGGTTAACTCTTGCATTAAACTCCTCTTGTCATGATATCATGGTGGATACCTATGGATCGACAGGAGGATTACCATGGATCCGATGTTGATCCACCAGATTACAAGATTAAGCATGAAAGGACCTGGCCCTCAACAGCTTTATCTAGGCCTTAGACCACTCCTTGGCACAATGCATCAAGGAAGATTATGGGAAATTTGAAAAAGGAAAGGGAGGCTACAAGGTATCCTCTATGCAAGATGGCACATTCTGCCTCGCTTTTGAAATCATAGCTAGAAAGTGAGTAAGAAATAACCGCCCCACATAGGTCACCGGGCTCATGGTGGACCTCGCAGGAAAATGTGTGGATGGCATTCAAATGAACTAGGTGAGATACCTCATCAATGAGATGGAAAAGGATTTCCACAAAGCCCAGGATTTGGGATACAAATTCAACTTTAGTTGGATGATCGTTTTGAGCACATTTGTCACTTGGAAAATGCCTGAAGGAGCCACCTTTCCAGAGATTGAACCATCAGAATCGTTGGCCACTCATTTTTCAACCTTGTGGTACACCAATGACATGTCGAAGCAGTGGCATTCCAATGTTGTGTTTCATGCATACTATCAACAATTGAAGGTTTCCATCGAGTCATTTCTATGCATGACATCGTGCACCTCGTCGTCCGATTGTCTACCCCTCCTGTCCATTCGTCTACCCTGACCCGTTTGTTTACAAGTTTGAATGTCAGGCGAAACGAGTGCATTAGAGAAGTCTATTGAAGAAGTACTCGATAATATAATGGCTGAAAATCCATTATTAGAAGGAGTACAAGTGTCTTCGAGTAGAGGACTACATGCTTCACCTTCAATCGAATGTCGTTCTAGTCACGTTGACCCCGCGACTGAGAAATAAAGTAAGAATCACGATGATCTGTCTAATGTGAAGAAGATCTCATATATTCTACCCAATTACGTTACACCTTTGTTTGGTGTTGTTACCCATGACAACATTCCTTGAGACTATGAGTACACTCTGATCACCACGTACATTCCGAAAGGGATACGCGTAATTGGAAGCCAATTGGGACAAATCCCATTACTAAAGAACAATGATTTCAATCTAGGTTATAGAAAGAAATATGATATGCTAGCACCCCACCGTTACCTGATGAAGTCAACTAGGAATAAGCCATGCCTCCTATCCCAACCATGGATTAAGGCACTAGCGCAGTCCACTATGCTAAATGTGATGAAGATTCCCCATTTTGGCCGTCACCTAGAGTTTAACGCTTGCGTTAAACTCCTCTTGTCGTGATATGATGGTGGATACCTACGGATCAATAAGAGGATTACTATGGATCCAACATTGATCCACCATATTACAATATTAAGCAAGAAAGGACCTGACCCTCAACAATTTTATCCAAGGAATGCCTCAAAATTATCCCTGGCACAGTGCATCAAGGAAGCTTACGACAAAGTTGAAAAAGGAAAGAGAGGCTACAATGTATCTTCTATATAGGATGGCGCAGTGTGCATCGCTTTCCAACTCATAGCTGGCAATATCATACGAAATAACCGCCCCACACAGGTCACCGAGTTCATGGTGGACCTCGCAAGAAAATGTGTGGAGGGCATGAAAATGAACTAGGTTAGCTACCTCATCAATGAGTTGGAAAAGGATTGCCACGAAGCCCGAGATTTGGGATACAAATTCAACTTTAGCTGGATGATCATTTTGATCACATTTATCACTTGGAAAATGCCTAAAGGAGCCACCTTTCCAGATATCGAACCATCGGAGCCGTTGTCCACATGGTTTTCAACCTTGTGGTACACCAACGACATGTCAAAGCAGTGGCAGTCCAATGTCATGTTTGATGCATACTATTAGAAATTGAAGGTTTCCATTGATTCATTTCCATGCATGACACCGTGCACCTCGTTGTCCGATTGTCTACCACTCCTGTCCATTTGTCTACCTCGACCCATCTATTTACAAGTTTGAATGAAGGGTGAACGGAGTGCATTAGAGAAGTTTTTCGAAGAAGTAATCAGGAAGATAATGGCTGACAAACTGTCATTAGAAGGAGTACATGCATCATCGATTAGGGGACTACAGGCTTCCCCTTTGACTGAACGTCGTTCTGGTTGTGTTAACCCCGCGATTGAGCAATGAAGTAAGCATCGTGGTGATCTGGCTAATGCGAAGAAGATCCCATCGATTCTACCTTTGTATGTTCCGCCTTTGGTTGGTTTTGTTACCCATGACAACATTCCTCGAGACTATGAGTACACCCTGATCACCGCGTACATTTTGAAAGGAATACGTGTAGTTGGAAGACAGTTGGGACATATCTCGTTACTAAAGAACAATGATTTCAATATGGGCGACAAAGAACTATGCTATGTTAGCACCCCACTGCTACTTGACGAAGTCAACAGGGAAGAAGTCCCACCTCGTCTCCCATCCATGGATTAATGCACTAGCACAATCCACTGTGCTAAATGTGATGACGATTCCCCATTTTGGCTGTCACCTGGAGGTTAACGCTTGCGTTAAACTCCTCTTGACGTGATATCATGGTGGATACCTATGGATCGACAAGAGGATTACTATGGATCCGACATTGATCCACCAAATTACAATATTAAGCATGAAAGGACCTGACCCTCAACAGTTTTATCCAAGGAAGGCCTCGGACCACTCCCTGGCATAGGACATCAAGGAAGATTATGATGAAGTTGAAAAAGGAAAGTGAGGCTACAAGGCATCCTCTATATAGGATGGCGCAGTGCGCATTGCTTTCCAACTCATAGCTGGAAATCTTGTAAGAAATAACCAGCCCACACATGTCACCGGGTTCGTGGTGGACCTCACAAGAAAATGTGTGGAGGTAATTCAAATGAACTAGGTGAGCTACCTCGTCAATGAGCTGGAAAAGGATTTCCGTGAAGCTCATGAGTTGGGACAGAAATTCCACTTTAGCTGGTTGATATTTTTTATCACATTTGTCACTTGGAAAATGCTTGAAGGAGCCACCTTTCTAGAGATCGAACCATCGGAGCCGTTGGCCACTCGGTTTTCAACCTTGTGGTACACCAATGACATGTAGAAGTAGTGGTAGTCCAATGTCGTGTTTGATGCATACTATCAACAATTGAAGTTTTCCATTGAGTCATTTCCATGCATGACACTGCACACCCTACACCCGTATAGGCCACTAGAAAAGTTTGGAGTAGATTCACATTTCATCTATATGACTGTGCGTAGAGATGAGAGCAAGGAAGAACTACAGTCATATTACAAGCTAACAAATGACTACATGGAGAAGATCACAAAGGAGTGGTCGGAGGAGTTCCTCATACCTATTGCTGATGCAAAACTATCTGACACTGACAAAATAGGAAGACCCTTGGTTACCCGGGTTGAGAATGTCAGACAGTCCAGTGGGACGACGAAGAAGAAGAAGTAGGAAGAAATCCAGAATAAAGAGAGTGATGAGGAGGATGATGCTTCTGAAGATAATGGGTCTGGATCGCTTGAAGGAGGAGGAGGATACCAAGAATATGGACAAGGAGGAGGGGATAAAGAAGAAGAACAAGGGGGAGGTGAAGCTACACCACCTCAAGATCTCCCTACTGAAACAGTAACACCACAAAAGAGGAAGGTTTATCCAAAGAAACCTTCGGCAAGAAAAAATATGTGCGCTAGTAAGCCCCAGTTGGAGGCCACGCTCATAGAGGATGATATTAGTTTGGTCCGCAAAGCTATGGAGGATGCTTCCAAGGACATATTGCAGAGATATGGCATGAAGCAAGAAGATATATATGGATGGATCGAGAAGGAACTTAAGGAAGTACAACAAGCTATTTGTTTGGTCTGCGCAATACCTACAACTCCTTCCTCATCATAGACTGTAGAATTGGGAGATGAACCTACCCAATTGAGAAGACCTGTAGATGTGACAGAACCTCGATTTTAGAGAGTCTAGGAAGAGAAGGAGAAGGCTACAAAATCCTTGAAAAAATATAAGTATGAAGACTTAGAACAATTACGCGTAGCGTGGTACTGTGTAACCGCCTATGAAAATGAGAAAGAATAATTTCAGGTGATGATCCAGGAGGAAAAATCCCAGCTACAGAGAGAAAAGGAGAAGTTTCTTGCATAACAAGATATGGTCAAAGAAGCAGTGAGTAAATCATGTCACTATGTGCTAGGATTGGCATAGGAGGAACAACGGTCGGTCGAGGCTCAAGTAGTGAATATCGCTGAGACCATCCAGAAACTTCAAGTGAGGATAATAGAGTTGGAGGTCCAAGAACTACCGAGCACTCCACAGGAGGTTTGTGACCAGAGGGAGGAAGCCGCTATGAACATAGTAGTAAGGATCATATCCCTCACCTCATAGCACAAAAAACTAAGTGATAGAATCTTGCAGACATATGAATGCCTCGCAGAAGATACAAAGCTAAGGAAAATGGAAGCACAGTTAGAGGAGGCACAACAATAGGCATTGTCAGTAAAGGCACAGATGAAGCTAGTCACTATAATAGAAAGAATGAAGAGATCTTAGGAACAATGCACAGTGAAACAATAGATCACTTCCCTTCAGGGCAGGGTAATGGAAGTCGTGCAGAAGCTACAACCTACACAGGATGAAGCCTGCAAGGTGTTCGAAGAAATTGAGTGACAGGGATCACAATTTGACAAAGTGGTTGCAACAATGGATCACAATCTGCACAACTCACTAGATCCTTCTTCCTTACGGTTTCAGCACAAATCCTTCTATAACTTCTACAACAACTTGCACTTATCTCTGTAAACCTTCTACAGTCATTCACATAGAACTTACATAGAATATTATCACATATCTTACATCATAAAGATACAATCCCCCTCTACTAGATGCCTAGATGTTTATTTATACATTACAAAAGTGGGCCTAAACGTGGGTAAACCCACGGTCCGACATCCCTTTCCCATTACATATTCCCAAAACCCAAAAGGGACCCAAAAGTGGGATGAGATTCCTCAATCTCTACTTTGTCTAGCGCTACATCTTCGACAGGCTGTTGAAGTCCCAAAAATGGTCAAACATGACCAAGAAACTTCCCAAAACTTGGTCAACGGCCAATGGGCCCCCGACACTCACCTGTGACTCATCCAAAGTCACTCTGGTTTGATCAATTCTTCCTTGAATGTCTCGATTTGGCTTGAGATGCTTTGACCTACTGCTTTGATGTGGCCTCTTGCTCGGTGAACTCCTGGATTAGTGCATCGCTCATCGGTCCTTCCAGGCGCTACTCTACTGTGAGGACGATTTTTTCAAGCTCTGCTCCTTAATTCTTGACCTTTGTAAACAATAGACATGCCTTTTCTTTCACAAGTTGAAGTCGCTGAGTGACTTCCATTACCTTACATTGAATCATATGAACCTGTTGTTGTGTTGTGCATTGTTCATGCGATCTCTTCATCCTATATACAGCTGACAGGGCTTTCAATTGTACTTGTATGATATCTGCATGTTGTTTTTCTTCTTTGAGATGTGACTCCATCATCTGCAATTCTGTATTCTCTATAAGGTTTTCATATGTCTAGGTGCTCTGATTGCTTAGATTATTGCACTCCAAGGCAAGAGATTTTAGTCTATCAACTGTGCTGCGGGAAGTTACTTCTCTTTGTTATCTGATATTCTGCGAGGTCTCAGGTACTACGCGA
This sequence comes from Picea engelmannii, assembly GCA_009831015.1. Lineage (NCBI taxonomy): Eukaryota > Viridiplantae > Streptophyta > Pinopsida > Pinales > Pinaceae > Picea > Picea engelmannii. The sequence goes on along the minus strand of ML794407.1, from coordinate 447,377 downwards.
AGCTTGAGTTCTGTGACCCATTGTTGGAGCTTCCGAATTACTCCTTCTAGTTGGGTCACCTGCTAAGAGACTTGTTCTTCTGTCCGGACTTCAACTATTGTCACAGAGCAAAGTGCTCTATTGACCTTTTCCTTAATTGCAAATTGCTCAACAAGCAACTCTTCCTTTTCTTTATGCAATTAGGATTTTTCTTCATCAAACTTCTCTTACATAACACTCTTTTCTCGTTTCTCCTTGTTGCGTTATTCTAGCGGATATTCATGTGCTTGTGCCAAAGCCTGGGTGGATTGAACTATTTCTTCTTGTGCTCATCGAAGGTGAGCTTCGATCATGTTAGGAATCCGGTGGAGTTGAGCTAGCACATCTCCCTTTTTTGGTGTTCCTGCTGTCAAGGGAGCAGTAGCTACTGTGCGAATGGACTGTAATGTCTTTTGTAGTTTTTGAAGTTCGGCCTTAGTGCGACTAAATACCTCCTCCTACTTGGCTTCCTACTTTTCTGCAATCTCTAGCGAGGCATCTTTTAAGGTAGTGACAATGAAGTTGAAGTCATTTGCAGTCAAGGTGGTCTCAAATTTTTTTTTGGTTGCTTTCATCTTATTCTTTGAAGAATGCTTCGGGGAAGAAACCTTCCTTTTCTTCTCGGGATCCTCCTCATCTCTTGCTGGGTAACCTTGCCTTTCCTCTGTGTGACTGCAGTAATATCGATTTCTCCTCCATCACCTCCTTTCTCGGGTGAGATGGAAGGGGTATCTGCTGAACTACTATCGATGTCCCGAGGCTCATCATTCTTCTTTGCTTTCTCGGTCCAGGTGTATCACGTACTGCTTCTGGACTACCAACATCAGAGAGCTCTATGGGGTCAGCTGGGATAAGGAGGTCCTTCGACCACTGTTTAGTAATTTCATCTAAGTCATCCTCTGTTAACTTGTAATAGGACTGCAATTGTTGGTGATTCTCATCAGCGCGTAGTGTGATGTAGATGAAGTGGTGGTCTGTGCTGAATTTCATCAATGGCCAAAATCTGTGAAGCGTGTTCGGGGTTATGCAAGGTGTAGACTGGATTGCAACCTTCAGTTGGTTATAGTAAGTGTGCAAAACAGTGTTGGATTTCCACTTCTTTTTCATGTAGTTGGAGTACCACAATGTACTGAACTTCACGACCAATAGTTCAAATGGCTCGGTGTCCAGGAAAGTTGCACCCTCTGGTAGCTCCCATGCAATGAATGTGATTAGTATGAGAAGTCAGCTAAAGTGGAACTCATACCCTTGGTCTTGTGATTTCCTACAATCAAGCTCTAGTTGATTCACCAATTATTTGGACCAATTCATTTGTAGTCCCTCCACTCACTTCCCTACGAGGTCAACTACAGATCCAGTCACTTGGGTTAGTATGTTTCAAACTAGTTTTCCTACGATCATATGACAACCAAGGTGCACTGCATGTTTCTCGATGGAGGACACCTTGTAGCCTCACATTCCCTTCTCTACATCACCATAAGTGTCTTTTTTTCTCTGGGTGAGAGCACGATCTGCAGTATTTTCGGGGTAAAAATCCCGTGGGTCAGGGCCCTACATGCTTAGCCCTATGATCCTATTGATCAGAGTCAGATCCACTATGATGTGTCGATTCAACCATAGGTATCCTTTGTGATAGAAGAACAACAATAAATTGATGCACGCGTTCACTTCTTGATCCCTCTCTAAATGAGCAATCTTAATTACGTTGAGGAGGGTTGACTGTGCGAGGTTATGGGTCCACTCCTGGGGGATGATCTTTGGGTTCTTCCCTTTGGTGATAGTCAAATACTTATGCAGGGATAGCATACTCTATTCCTTCTTGTCGCCAAGTTTGAAGTCGCTAAACTTCAAGATGGTGATCTTGTCTTGGTCAGCATGTACTATGCGTATCTCCTTCGGGAGGTACACAGTGATCAATTTGTATTCAAAGTCCGTGGGCACACTGTCTCGGTTCATTGTTCCACTTAGAGGTGCAACATATGTAGGTAATATGCTTGGGATCATCTTCATAGTTGCAAAATCATTTCCAAGCTTAGATCGTCTTTCCGAGGGCAGTCAGGATGGTCCTGCTCGAGCAGTGGAAGGGGAAGCTAGCAGTGCTCCCAAGGACGATGATTTTACACCTGTAGACATTCCTCTTTCTGACATGAATCTCTCTGTCATCAAGCCAATCAAAACTTCTTCAACTATTTTCTCTGCAGCACTGAGCTCATTCGACATACAAGCTCGGGGTCAATTAGACCGGGTGTGACCTAAATTCAGAGACTTCAATGAAGGGTATGGGGACAAGGCGATGATTACAATGCAAAATAATCTCAAGATTTAGGCTTAAATTCTCAGTTAGAAAAAGTATTCTCGGTGCGTGGTGCGACGGACTAAATAAGAAATTTAGCAATGGTCTGCTTGCAATGGGTATGAGGCATCATTAGCTCATGTTCTTTCTATTGTGGCATGGTCTAACGTTGTGGTGGCGAACCATCAATTCTTTTCGACCCATTCGGAGCCGTAATCGAACTATTATATTGGCTTCCAACAGTTATATTTTTTCGCTTCGGCGAAGTGGCCTATGTCGTTGGTCTGATATTTTGGCAAAGTTCAAATTCTGCAAGTTTTCCTTCTGCGATGCTTGTTTTGGAATTTTTTGTATCCTGTCGATCTTATCTCTCTTTTTACTTAGCATCCTAGACTTCTTTCTAGTGATCTTTGTCTCGATGATATCCTTCCCATTCCGATTCTTATTTTCCTTGGACATATTCACTTCGCGCTGCTGATATTCTCTCCTAAGACTCAGGGGTACTATTTCTTCTATATCTGAGACATATGCTATAATCTTTTGTGAGTCCTCTAGTGCTCTTTCAACTTTCACATATGGGCTACGGGTGTCAAATAGATTCAATTTGTTCTCTTGTTCTTCAATCAACTGCACGATCCTTCTGGTCATGAAATCCATTAAATCTTGTCTCTGTTGTTCTAAAACCTTTTCTTCTTCCTTATTTTTGGCTTGATATCTCTCAATCCAAGGTTTTCCAGGTAATATAGTAAACGAGGCGCTATCCTCAATAAAATTTATAATCTGAAAATCTTCCTCTATCGAAGTTCCATTAGCATTCATAGATATCTCAGTGAGCCTTCTACATAGGTTCACCAGTTTTCCTCTAAATAACCATATTCCTCTTGATGAAGGGATCATAGCAGGTCTTCCTATAGCTTCCCAAGTTCTCTCTGGAATAATGTTCACAGGTGTTTCTTCATCAAGAACATGGTCAATGTCGAAGTCCCCTATTCTTACGTCGATGTATTCTTTTTCTTTAAAGATATATGATAACATAAAATGTCGGTGGTTGTTCAAGGTGTCTTTCATCTGTAGTAATACATTCTCAGATTATTTTTGGGGTTTTTCTATTTCTGGTTCTATCTTAGTGTTTTCTTCATTCAGGTTCATTCTTTCAAGCTTAACAACCATTCTAGGGAAATCCAATACTTTGTGGTCCAAATCTTTGCAACATAGGCAACTAGATATTCTACCAGGGAATTCCTTAGCAAGATATCTCAGTCTTCTGCAACTGTAACATAGGGTTAATGCTCTCTTCCTTTTAAATGATCCCCAACCTTTTCTGGACTACGCACTAGGATCATGATAACTAGCCTGCAAAAAATTATTTGTAGGATCCTGCATCCATTTGTTAGTCCAAATATTCTTTCTATGCATAGGTATAACATATCTATCACTATGCTTATTAGATTTATTCACAACAAACTTTGTTTCATCTATCAGAGCCCTAGTTTTCAATATAGGAAATAATCTATAAAACATACCTAGATCCATACTCTAGAAACAAAAAATTTCACTTATTTTACTTTTGTAGAGCACAAAGATTCCAGATCTAAATTGGTTTGACTATTATTACCTTTATCAGAGCACATAGCTTACATATCTTACCTATTTTCTACATATCTGACCTCTTTTCTTCAGAAACTTCCACTTTTTACTTTTCTTAGAGCACAAAGCATTCAGATATTGCTTCTTTTCTTCAGATCTAACCTTCTTTCTTTAGCACAGAGCTTTTCAGATCGAGCGAGATACTGCACAGTAGGGCATAGATCCTTGCATAGAGATTCCACAGTTTCATGATGAGTCTTTTCACAAAGCTTATTCTTCTTCAGTTCCTAGCAATCACAGTTCTAGGTCTCAGCAATAGAACCATTTGTTGGCAAAGGGGCAGACCCAGGGTTCAATGCTAGAATATCACACCAACAAAACCCTAACTACAGGCCCTTTCGACAACACCTACGAAGAAGATGAAGTCTCACTCGAGGTAGAGGTGGGGTTGGTTGCAGGACTCAAGATCTGCAACCTTAGTTGGGACACCAATCTATGATTATATCACTTATAGAGTACTTAACATTGATCATTCATCAATATTCAACCCTTATTATACTTCGCAGATAACACAGAGAATCATAATATTCACTGAGATATAAGGTAATTTAGCACTTAGCAATAGTAATATAGGTCAGATACAATAGGTCAACACTAAAAATCTTCATACATATTAGATCTACCATTCATATACATATAATGAAGAAAAAAGCATAAGTAGACCTATCTAAATATACCAAAGCGCTTAGCCAAAGCATAGATAAACACATCAAGTGAAAGCATAAAGCGTAACACATAGATTTACGTGGTTCACCCCCTTCCCTGGGGCTACGTCCACCAACTATTCTTCTTTATTATCATCTCCAATTGGTTACAGGAACAAAGCCACCAAAAACCCTTCCTCACATAGGACAAAAGATCTGCGTAGCTCACTAGATCCTTCTTCCTTGCGTTTTCAACACAAATCCTTCTATAAATTCTACAACAACTTGCACTTATCTCTATAAAACTTCTACAGTCAGAGCACTTACATAGACTATTAGCACCTATATTACATCACAAAGATACAATCCCCCTCTACTAGATTCCTAGATGTTTATTTATACATTACAAAAGTGGGCCTAAACGTTGGTAAACCGACAGGCCAACATCCGTTTCACATTACATATTACCAAAACCCAAAAGGGACCCAAAAGTGTGCCAAGATTCCACAATATCCACTTTGTCTGGCGCTCCATCTTCGACAGGCTATCGAAGCCCCAAAAACGGTCAAACATGACCAAGAAACTGCCCAAAACTTGGTCAAGGGCCAACACCGATCTTGAGAGGTCGACCAATGGAATGTTTGTCACTCTCTAAAAATAGAAATACATTAAATTCCATTACAAAAAAAGATCTTGCCCAACATCCTCGTGTGCTCAAAATAGCGGCCACTGCAACTACCCAAGTCTGAATGTGACGAGCTCCATAACTGGACGCCCTGAGTGGGCACACAAATCATTTTCATGATTCTCCCATTGAACTCCGTTGATGTTTTTGTGGGTGGGAAATCTCCCTACGGACTAGCATTAAGTGTTATGTAATGCATGCAGAAATGACCTAAAGTCTCCTACTTTTTACCAACATCCCAATCATAAACCCCATTATTCATATTCAAATACAAGGTTAAAAATATCAAGTTACTGTACCTTAGTTTATGTGTTTGATGTTGATCCTTTAACATCTGGTCACTCCTTGAATGAAAATATCCTCCCAATGCTGACCTTCATCCATAAAAAGACAAACAAAGAAATCCACATGCATATGATCTATGAACTAATGGGTTAGAGATTTTATCAAAATATAATCAAAATTAAACATTGCAAACCTCATATGGAGGGATGGGGAAAACACTTATTTTTATTAATATCACAAGAGTAACCTTACAATAGTGAGATCGACCACTGCTCCTCGAATTTGGTCTTGGTATCCTCTTCAACTGTGCTCCATCTGCTTTTGTATATGCTTCTCTTCACACACTAGTTGCAAAAGGATGTGACAAAGGGAATGCGAAATCAGGTAAAGTTTCTTTACAATTATTTTCCTCCTTCCAAATGGGACCCCTACCCCTTATTTTATAGGCTATAAAGGGATAGGTATTTGGTTGAGAGATCATCTATGGGCGGTCAAACAGTTTAGTTAACTTACCAAAAATTGTGAGTTTCATATGCAACTTTCCATTTTTCATGATTTTGTATGTATAGGCGGGTTGTAGTGGGACAACCATCGTATACATGTGTGCAGTAGTGGAGCATGGTGAATGTGCCTTAAAAAGGGGTGTTTTTAAGAAGAGTTGTTTAGTAGTGGCTTGGAAAAAGATGTAAAATGAGATGGCCTGATGCTAGGTAAGCATATCTGGTGAAAATTAGGGTTATAATAGATTCCCCCTAATGTGTTAGGTCAGAATATCATCTCATGGCCGAAATACATTATCAATATTCACCAACATATGAAACAAGTGGGCCCAGGGACCAGAGTTCAGGAGGTTCCATCTGCAAAATAACAATTGTCTCACCGAGGCGGGCATACCCATGCTCGAAATGAAATAAAATCATGACTACCATTCAAATACATTATAGATCCATGTCATATAACTATATAAAGTGTATCCATGAGAAATACACAGTGGATCTACATCTCAAAATAAAAAAGATATACACGTATAATATCCATATTCAAGAAGCGAATAAGGCCTGATGTCTAGAGACAAGGCCTTCAGAGCTTGAGCAATAGCTTCAAAATCTTCACAACTTGGGTAGGAGTGTAATATGAGTGTACGAATTCACTACCCAGATATCTTCGATGGCTTGTCAGGAACGAACTAGAGGATTTTGATGATCAAGCTGATGGATTCATGGATTTTGAACAAAGACTTGATTGGGATTTAGGGATGGTTGGGCATGAGGGCAAGAGACAATCTGCAGAGGGGACGACTGAAGCTTGGTAAAAACTTCCCTTGGAAAATAGCATGACAAATGATGATACTCAGGCAGCATGATGTTGACATAAGTTCATGATGCAGGAGGCAACGTAAACTCTCCATATGTTTGGAAGAATAACCAAACGGAGGAGGACACAACTCTATGTAGTGATAAAAACTTCCTAAGGTCATATTAAATCCCAGGGCTTGACGAACAAATGAAAGGATTTTCTTTGTCCAAGGGAAACTCATTGTGCTGCGAACAAAAATAAAATACTTTTCCCTTCCTCTTTTTGGGGTATATTTGATTTTTTTGTCTTTTTCAATAATTGTGGAAAGATTGAAAAAGAATAAAACAATGCTACATTACAAGGGAGGATCGAGTGTCACAGACATACTAGTTCCAAGCGCAAGGAACACATGGATGGAGGAAAAGGACACTCAGGAAAAATCCTCCATGGGCCAAGGTGTCAAGACGCAGAGGAAAAGTGCTATAGGGATTGCGTATAAGGCATGCTTCAGATGGTTCAGTCGAGAGAAACATGGAGCCGACATTAGGCCAAAGAAATAGGTATGCAAACACGATTAATAAGATACATAATGGTAACGTCCTTCGATGTAAGTTTAACGATCCCATAGAAGGTAAGCTCGATAGTTTTTCATATTTTGAGAGTCTGAAAAAGCGTAAAAGGAGACTCCGTTGGGGTACCTTTTTCGAAGGTGGTCTAGTCGATTCAAAAAAGGGGTAAACTAGTACCGAAAAGACATCTATTCAAAAATATTTTAATGAGTGTGATAAAGACAATATCACTCGATAATTTTTTCATATTTAACTAGTCTGAAAAAAGATTAACTATGGACTCCGTCAGGAATGTTCTTCTGGACCATTTTAATGAGTGTGAAGGAATAAGGTCACTCGATGATCTTTTCAATTTTAGGGAGTCTGAAAAGAGCTTAACTATGGACTCTGTGGGGGTTCCTTTTTCATAAACTTAGTCCCTCAGGCCCAAAAAGGGTTAAAATCAAACCTGAGAATACTCTTCTAGGGAACCGAAGCTCCTAGAGTATACCTTTGTTTGTACAGTTGACCATCCAGACCGAAAAAGGGGTAAAATACTGCCGGATAGATGTGCCTTCAAATTTTAGTTTAGTGAGCATGAATGTCAAGAAGTTCGCTCGGCAATATTTTCATTTTTAGAGGGTCCGAAAATGGATTAAATGAATACCCGTTGTGTTTTGGGAGTCCTGAGGGTGAGGTCAAGAGTGATAATGCATCATGCAAATCAGTCTCAAACTCGTTATCAGGATAATAATAATAATGAATCCCAAGCCTATAGTCATTAATGATGGCATGGACACCAAAATGCAACTAGGATCTATCTAGGGAATCCATGAAGGGTTAGGCTCTACCACTAAAATACGACACTTATAAAGAAGCAATGATGGTTTTTTGTCGCAATTCGGTGGGATCGATCCTATGGCAAAGGAAAAAAAGAAATGAGGTGCAACAAGTGGAGGTGGAATCCTATCTTACATGCACAAAGTTGGAAAAATGACTTTTTACCAAAAGACCTTGAAAATGACCCAAAACTCCATAAGTTTCCCAATGCCCAAAGTAACTTTTATCGTAACAATCCATAAGAAACTCCTGAACCATGTTAAATGATTTTTAATTTAGAAAAAATTACAAAAGGGTCCAAAAAATGACAAAAAGGGGCCAAACAGTCTATAAATAGAAGTTGGCAGCTCATTATCACCATTGTTAATTGAGAAATTGACTGTGGAGCCAAAAACACCCCTTTGTCAAAAGAGTTGATTCTGGGAGCTTCGGTGGACGGAACGAACTTCCGATTGGACCAAGTAAGTACATACTAAACCTTCTTTCTGTTCAATTCTTCCTTTTTGCTTTTAATTTTGTTTTTAGGAGGGGCATCAACTCCTAAAAAGGTCGACCCTACGTAAACGCGGGTTATCCTATGACAGCCTATGTGTGGACCCATACAGGATAAACTCTTCACGCGTGCACACGCGACTGTGTACACTATATCCCGCGTGTAACCTCCTTTTTGTGGAAAACAAAAAACAAAAAAAAAACAAGAGTTAATCCCTTATGAACTTGTCAATTGCAGGTTTTACGTTCACTGGAGAGAGAGAGCATGACGACTTTGATTCTGTGGTCTCATATGACCCTGATGTTGTAGCTGCATTATCTCAATGTGGCTTATTTAAGTTCTTCCAGAAAGAATTTATGCGGGCAAAACATAGGCTGCTGAATGCCTTGATAGACTATTGGCACCCGAATGTGGAGGAATTCATGATTGAGGGACAGTCGTTGACTCCAACGACCTAAGATATCTACTTTCTGACTAGCCTCTCAAGGAGAGGGGAACTAGTCAACCTTCGCACATTTCCCTCCATGCCTCACAACATAGCAGACTTGATTGGACTCCATTGCAATGCAGGTACCAACAAAGTGGGCACCCAGGTGCTGATTCATAAGATTAGCAACCTAATGTTGAAAGCGATAGTTCTACTCCTTGGATGGATCACTAGATCCGAAGTTTTACACCAGGCTTCCTGGGCGCACATGAATTGTGTGGTTCAGTGCTTGAATGCACAAGTTTTTGACTGGAGTACTACTTTACCAGACTGCATGAAAAGGCTGTTGACAGAGTGTCAGATGCGGAGGCACAAAAACTTTGGGTTTGGTACTATCCTTTGTGATTTCTTCTTTGATAGGGTACCAAGTTTGAGTCCGAGGGAGATTGTACAAGGGCACATATAATATTCTCCAGAAATAAACAGATGGGCGGCATGGTTGCCGCGACAGGGGGGGAGGGAGGAATATTGAGGCCTTTGATGATAATTTTTTCGATTGGTGGTCTCGACAGATTCTAGTGATAGAGGACTATCCCTATGCTGGAATCGACTTTTCCAGGGACCCTGACATGGGCGTACCTCCTAGAGTGGTACAAGGAGATCTAGGTAAGATTTCTTTTCAAAGTTATTTGATTTTTATGTTGTTTTTATATATATAATTTTTTTTTATACTAGAGTATTTGATAGATATGTGTCTTTTATGTGCAGATGTGGGACTAGTGCATCCAATGGACTTTGCGAGGACCAGGTGACTTCCTCGACCAGAGGCCGCACCAACCGCAAGTGATGGACCACCAACAATAGGGAGACCTCTAGCTGGTGAGGCTGAGAGATTTTTGAGACAAGTAGAGAGGAACCTTACCTTGCTCACTCACACAGTCCCCATGGCAGAGATCGAGGATCTTCTGCCATCTATGAAGCCTCATGTAGTTGGGGTGCCACAGACTTAGGTCGAACTATTCCTGCGTTTGGAAAACATCTTTGTTCAGTACAACAAGGCCAACATGCCTTATCCTTAGCTAGGTTGGACTACCTACGTGCCAAGGGAACTTTTTGTATATTTTTGAGGGCATAAGCCCCATGACTCTTTACTGGACACATATTTTTTGAGGCGCTTGCGCCCACTTATGTACTCTGGTGCTTTGTGATATATATATATGGATTTTTTTATCTTTTTGTGTGTTGTATTACACTTATTTACAAATGTATTTACATGTGTGTGTGTATGCTTTTTCTTACATGTGTGCAACATGCCAATCTAATATATGATTAGCTAGAGTATCTGTAACTTGATTCAATCTACTAGGAACATGGATCTACGTAAGGTAATCAAATATTTGTTCTAAGAGATGTACCCTAAGGAACCATCGGTGTAGAGTAGGATCATGAACACGATAGACTCCACTTAACTGAGACAGAACCGACTGAGCATCTAAATAGACCCAGAGGTGAGAGATACCAAGCGACAAAGTGTCATGAAGCAACTCAATAATTGCGTTGTATTCGACGACATTGTTTGTGGTGTCACCTAAACAGATACCTCCTGAAGATAGAAACTGGCCCTGAGGTGTGAAAATCACCCAAGTTGTGGAGGCAAGCCTCCGAGTGTGTCATATAGCACCATCCGCGAACCCAATGAACACCTCTGATTCACTTGACATTTTCCACAGTGAAAAATATAACTTCAAAAAAGACATGTCCATAAAACCAAAAGAAAAACTAAAAAGTAATAGTACAAAGACTATACATATGTTACAAAAAGTCACCAGAGGCGACCTACCTATGAGTAATACTTATTTAGGTAGAGCCCATTTCTAGGCTCCGCCAAACAATTTCCCTCAAAGTCCACCAGATGATAAGCGCCCTTTCTTAGAACCTCTTTTACGATGAAAGGTCTAAACCACATAGGTTTGAACTTGCCTTCCCCTAGGGGGTCCTTATCTTGGTCATAGACCAGGACAAGGTCTCCTTTTGAGAAAATTCAAGGATGAACAAACCAATCATATTGACACTTGACTTTTTGTTTATGATCTTCGTTAGCTAAGGCCGCATCACGACGTTGCTCATTGAGCTGCTCGAGATATAATAAACGCTTTTCAAGCGGTGAAGTGTCTGGCGATAAGTGTACTTCCAAATTTAAATATGGGATCTGGAATTATATGGGCAAGACTGCTTCTAGCCCTTAAAGAAGTTGAAAAGGTGAGAAACCAGTTGTAGTCTTAACAGATGTTCGGTAATCCCATAATGTCGAATATAAAATCAAATGCCAATTTGACTTGGACGAATTGATTGTTCATTGTAGAATGTCTTTAAGAGATTTATTTACAGCTTCCACCTAACCATTCGCTTGGGGGTAGTAGGGTGATGAATTTTCTTACAACCCAATATTTGACATTAACTCGATCATCATTTTGTTCTGAAAGTGACTTCCATGGTCAGTGACAATCTCTCTTGGGGTCGAACCTTGCTATTATCTGGTTGAACAAAAAGAGAGTTGTTGTCTCCCCGTCATGTTTAAATGTTGGCAGAGCTTCGACCAACTTGGTGAAGTAGTCTACTTCTATGATGATATAGTGGTTCCCCCTTGCTAAAGGGGGGTTTCATGTAGTGTAATCAATCCTCCATTTAGTGAAGGGACCAATGGTAATAACGGGAAACATGGGAGAGGGGTGTGCCCTCATCTTCCGAGAGAAGCTCTGACACGGGTGGCACCTCTTGATCGATTCAACACAATATTTGATTAATGTCGGCTAGAAGTAACTGACTCGTAGAATTTTTTGGGTTGTTTCCAACCTAGATAGATGACCACCACATGCTCCAGTGTGGAAATTGTTAAGCACGATTTACTCTTCTTCATGAGTGAGGCATCAACGAAGGATGTAGTCTACACCTCAATGATACAAAGTGTCTTCAAGTATCATATAGTTCTTATCCTGATGGCATATACGGCGACACTCATCATGAGAAGAAGAGGTGGGACACTTCAAATTCTAGAGATAGACAAGAACATCTCCATACCAGGGGTCAGAAGATGCAATAAAAAACATGTCTCCTTTGATAGGTGACTCGTCGGGTATAAAATCACTTGATTCGATCGAAAGTTTCGATCTGAGTTCCGCAAAGACCATCAACTTTTTGGATTTCACCGAAACGAACTCCAAGTCAAATTCCTGGAGGGTAACTATCCATCTACTGATCTTTTCATCGATGACTCGTCGTTTCAATACATATTGAAATGGGTTCATGATGACAATGATGATGGTCTTGCAAAACAAAATGTAATGACAGAATCGTTGGATAGCATGAACTGCGACCAACACAAGTTTTTCAATATGGGAATAATTGAGTTCCGGTCCAGCTAGGCCTCGTCTCAGGTAATAAATCATGTATTCTGAGAGTAAATCATCCTCCTGAACTAATACCATACCATTGTTCGACTCCGTAGTGGCTAAGTATAATAGGAAATATTTATTATAATTGGGTGGTCGAAGTAGAGGGGTAGATATGAGGGCACGTTTCAATGCTGCGAAGGAGCATTGAGCGCCTTTGTCCCAATGAAAAGGAATTCCCTTCTTCAATAAATGCATAAAGCCCTTTGTGATCTCGGCATACTTTGCGATGGAATGCCGTAAAAAATCACTTTTCCTTGCAGACTCTGAATCTGAGGTATGGCGCACGGGGAGGCAATTGAACTATTGCCTCAACCTTTAGAGGATCGACCATGATCCCTATTGTCGAAACTATGAAACCTAATAGATGACCCGATGTGATAAAAAAACTGCACTTGTTTGGATTCAAGCGGATTCGGTAGTAGCGATAACATTTAAGGATAAGTCATAGGTGTGCTGGATGATCGGCTCTCTTGCAATATCATGACGCTAAATCATCGAGATAAGCCTCGACTATGTGTTTGAGGTCATGGAAAGAAAAATACATGGCCCGCAGAAACATAGCTCCATCATTTTTCAGACCAAAAGGCAACTTAAGATAAGCGAATGTACCCCATGGACAAATGAAAACAATTTTGTGTTGGTCTTTGGGCTTTATCTATATCTGATTGTATCCCGAAAAACCATCCATGAACGAAAAATCCTCGCAACTTGCGTATTCATCGAGTATCTGGTCAATAAATGGCGTGGGGAAATTATCTTTTGGGCAGGCCTTTCTCAGATCATGGAAGTCCGTACATACGTGAATCGTACCTCATTTTTTATTGACTGGCATAGGATTTGACACCCATTGAGTCAATTGGATGGGGTAGATGAAACCAACTTTAAGTAGTTTCTCTACTTCATCCTTGATAGTTGTTTCTTTCTTAGGATTGATCGAACAAAGCTTCTGCTGGACCGACTTGACATCAGGATAAGTCATGATTTCATGTTCAAAAATTCTTGGATCTATGCCTGACATTTCCTCGTAAGACCAGGAAAACACATCGCGAAATTCTTTAAATAAATCTGTGTATATTTGAATCTCCTCGAGGGAGAAATCCGCTCCGATGAATATATTCTCCATGACACCATGGATTCTGTAGAAGTCAATAGGTATCGTTTCAACTATTTTTTCCATATTTCCTTCAACGTAAACTTCGTGCATTGCCAAAGGATTGATAGGACAACCTTTATCTCCATTCATAGTCAGAGTGAATTCACCTGCATCAAATCGTCTTAACTCTAGGAGAAAGTAGGATCTATGATGAAGGTCATCCCAGGGTTTGTCCGGACTAGTCATTGCTTCAATAATATTCTCGTCTGAAGGAAATACCAAGTCTAAAGAATCTGTATTGGCAAGGGAACCTTGAGCCCAAACAGGCTCGAGCAATTGATCTAACTCTTGTACTGGAGTTGGATAGGGGTCGACAGAAGCTCATTGAATGATCGAGTATGAAACATCTGCCATGGACAAAGGCATGGCCATGCCATGGTGATCTGTCCCTTCCATCATAGCTGATGGGGAAGGAAGAGTCCATGGATCGTTAAAGTATGTCGTGAAAAACAACGAGATTTGAAATTTTTTGGCCCGAGGCTGGTCAGGGACAACTGTCACGTAATGGACAATACCGGTCAGAGGCAGTTAATCGAAAGTACCCATCAAAGGTAGGCACAAACCAGCCCCTATGTTGAATATGCCGGTATGAGGGTTATCAATCATCGGGACCATGGAGACTCCTGATGAAGGGTCAGGATGAGAGAAGGATAACTAATCAATGGTCATGATCCGACCCTCATGTGGAAACAACAAGACCCAGAAAACTGGCGCGACCACTGCTTGCATAGAATAGGTCCAACTCCTTCCTAACAAAATATTATAGTCGAGAGACACATCGACCACTTCAACTTCGATGCACATGGTTTTTCCCCCTAACTGCATGGGGAAAGAGGGAATGATCCCATGTGGTTGGAAAGAACAACCGTCAAAAGTTATAAGAAGAGTAGGTGATGGAGACAAAATGGGTTGGCCGATAGCCTTCCAACATGGCAAAGACATCATGCATGTCGAGGTGCCCTCATCCACCAATGTATATAAAATATTCTAGGTAAAAGTTTTCATGGTGTAACCCACTACTATTTGAAAATATATGTGGTAGGGAAGACGAGGTTTTAATTCGGTCATATCAAGCATAATCGTTCCCGAATTACCAGTCTAGGTAGATCCTAGGGTGGATAACAGAGACTTTCTCTGGGTAGGGAAATTCTAGAGGACTTCCAAAGAAGACATCGCACAAGGGGTTTGTGATAAATCCTCCACCACAAATTAATTCTTGGTGACCCTTGCATTTTGGTTGTGAGAAGCTTTCTTGAACACACCTTTTGGGATGCGGGTCATTGTTTCACCCAATGTTATCTCAATATGGAGAGGAAGAGTTGGGTTTTCAGCTTCTTTACCCTTCTCAAAGGTGCTTGGATTTCCATAATCATGTGCTCTAGTCAATATATAGACATCACCTTTCATCATATACACATTTGCGGACGAAGGATTACTCAAAGATGGAGGGGGTCCTTGATTTCCCCCTTCTGCACTCAAGGAGGCTTGAGTTAGATTTTTCCCATGTGGAAATGGTTTCATTAATATGACAGGTTGTTGCCATGCTAATAACTTCTAGGCCTCTACAAGTTGAGAGAACTGATGGGTCGAGTTATCTTCCTTGCAAATATTACAAGGATACTTCAACTTATTCTTTTCAGTGTCACCCTCACCAACATTATCGATGGTTTTCTCATCCCCCCTTACCCTTCTTTCTTTGTTTCTTCTTTCCATCAGGATGTTGGGTGGCCTTTGGGTTTGTCATTTGCACACTGTGTACATCCGACTTTTGGGTAGGGGGAACATCCGAACCGGTGGTCTGGCTGAATGTTTTCTGCTGTATCGAAAATTGTTGCAATTGATTTGACAATGTATCAGCGGGATATATTTGTGCTGAACCAATAATTCCATTAGCATGTGGTCCATACCTTTGTCTGGCTTTGTCAAGGATTGACCTCGATGCATCTGGAAAAATATCATAGAGTAAACCAGACTGAGAGTAAATTATCTCTAGTTGTTGATCTCTCATTATTGCGTCTTCCTCGAAAAACACTCTGGATGTTGCGACGTCTTTAGATAACTTGGGTCCCAAAGACTTAAGGAACCATTCTAGTAGGAATGTTGGTGGGACTGGAACTTTTATTAAACTCTTCCAGCGTCTCCATTCTCGGATGTGATATGAGATATGGTCCACTTTTGTCTACTCGAAATTGGCCAACATTTTAGTGTCAGCGTCGTATCTCATAGGTAATTGGAAATGGTTCAAGAAAGCCATTGCCAATTCGTCGAAGGAAGAGTATCATGAGCAGTCGATATTGATGTACCATTTCACAACACTCCCTATGAGAGTGCATTGAAACAATCATAGTTGAATGGAGTCGTCTCTTAAGGAGTTGGATGAGCACCATAAGTGAAAGGTAGTCACATGATCACCAACATCTTCATTAGGATTGGCCTCAAACTTTGGAATGTCCGAAGGCAACTTGGTCAGCATAGGAGGCCAACACGGATCATGACATATGGTTTCATTTAAGAGCCTTGTCAAATCTGGCAAGTGCAGGGTTGCCAGAAATGGTAGTTTGGGTTGTGGATTGTAGCCAGGGAAAAAGGATCCTGGAGTTTGACTGGCACCAGGTTGCCAGGAAAAAAAGTTAGGTTGCTATCCAAGGCTCTCGTAATAACCATGGTCGTGAATGACATACGAATTGTGTTCTTATTGAGACATCATCAGATGGTTCTTGTAATAGGAAATAAAGGGTTGATCTTGCATCACATTCCAATGATTTTAGGAGGGGTTTCCCCTTACCGATATGATGGGCATAGCCGTTGGGCCTTGCCCGGGATTCCACTGGGTATGGAAGGGGTTTCCCCTGATCGACATCCCTAGAAAGGAGACTGATCCCTACCATATATTCCAATGTCCTTGTGAGGAATGAATTCCTAAGTGTTCCCCCTATGCAGGAATAGTACCCTCTACAAGATGTGGTTGTCCATAACTGATGTTTCCCCTGGCCGAGACGATAGCTAACGAGAAATAAATGTTACCAAACACACCAAACAAAGAGAAAGGTGTAGAACCAACCGGCATGTTATAAGGAGGGAGTGCTTGGCTACCTACTCCAAACAAGTTTACGTTAGGCCCGACGAAGTGTTGAGGAACACCGCCGAGCGAGGGGGACGAAGGGGGTATATGAACCCCACCGTAAGGGAAAGAAATAAAGGGAACTGAAGTGCCCCCCATATATCCTTATAGAGGAGTGTTGGAACTCCTTACCCCCAAACCTAAAGTCTATAAAGTGGAGGAGGAAAGTACAATACTTTTACCAACGCCGGGCATCCTGTACGAGAATGGAGGGCCTATCACATTTTGAGTAAATAGAGCAGTGACCACTACCATAGAAGGAATCAGACCACTGCTCGAGGTAGAAGTAGTCGAGACCATAGTGGCCTGGTGTTATAACCCTAATTTTTGCCATACATGCTTACTTGGCATCAGGACATCTCATATTCCTTCTTTGCCAAAGAACTGCTAAACAACTCTTCTTAAAAAAACTTTTTATAAAGGCCCACGCGCCCTACTCTATTACTGCATGAGTGTACATGCTTGCTGACCCAAAACAGCTCGCGTGTACCTACAAAAGCATGAAAAAAGGAAAGTTGCCGATGTAACACACAACTTTGGGTGATTTAACTAAACCTTCTAGCCATGCATGGCCAAGGGTTCATCCAAATACCTAGCTTCTTCTATTCTATAAAATGTGGGTTAGGGGTCCCATTTGGAAGAGGGGAATCTTACGAAAGAAACTATACCCGATTGCACATTACCTTTGTCCCAAAGCTTTAGCCATCCTCATGCAAAGAGAAATACAGAGAAAAGAAGTTGGAGGACAGTTGAAGAGGAGCCTAGGACCAGGTTCGTGGAGCAGCAACTGGCTTCATCATTGTAAGTTGGTTTGTTGAAGTTAATAATAAAGAGATATTGTTCCCGTCCCACCATATGAGGTTTTCGTGGTTTATTGCACATATGTTGATTGAATCTCTAACCCGTTAATATATATATCAAATGCATGTGGATTTCTTTGTTTGTCTTATGTGAATGCAGTCCGACCTTGGGAGGAGAGCTGCAGTCAAAGAGAGATCAAGCATAAAGAAGGATCGACATCAAACGCCTGAAATAAGGTATTCTGACTTGATCTTCTTAACTATGTATTTTCTTAAGAATAATGGGGATTAGGTCTGGAATGACGGTAGAAAGTAGGAATCTTTAGGTCTTTTCTGCATGCATATTTAAACCCTATGTGCTAGTTCGTAGAGGGATTTCCCACTCACAACAAAATTGGCGACCATACTGGGGAGATCTCTAGGGTTCCTGGGGATATTTTTGGGTATTTTTAAGAACTGGTTTCATTTTCCTGTTTTTAAAGTTTCTACAAAAGTTTGAGCTAACAGATATTCTGGTCTTCCATACCAGTTATCTCTATTTCTTTTCTTGACTATAATTTTTTCAAGACCCATAGAGGTACACACGATTTGTATAAGGTCTGCACGCATGTACCCGCGCCCTGCATTCTCACAGCCTGTGTGTACACGCTAGCCAAGGAGGTGACAGTTGCATGTATGATTCTAGAAAACTACTTTTAAATAGGAAGTCATCCTCTTCCCTATCAAAATTAGTCCTTCTCAGAGGTTTTCTGGAAATCTTTCTAGTCTTTGTTGTTTGCAATCTATAGCTTAGGTATCACCTCAGATTGGTTTGTTCTATGAAGTTTCCCTTGAATTGTTTTCTTTTTCTATTAAAGTAAGTGTCTGAGTCTTCAAGAGATTCTGGTTTTCAATACCAGTAGTCTCTGCCTAGGCTAGCTTGCTTAGATTTTTATTTTTTGTCTCAGAGTTTCAGGGATTCATGTGGCTTGTATAAGGCTAACACGCATGCACACACACTCTGACTTTACACAACTCACGTGCACACGCTTTCTGTTGAACTGTCAGTTGTGTGATTAAGGAGAAGTTTTCGTTGAAGGTGGGGAATTCATCCTTTCCTTTGAAAATATCTATACCTCTCAGGTTGTCATAGCGGCCAGTCACTTAGGTTTGATCACAACAATAGCTTTCTTTTTCATTTAGAAGTTTTCCTCAAAATTTTCTTTTATAGGGTTTTTAGACAAGCGCGAGAGTCCGATTTTAAGTTGCTTGTGTGTGACTTTTACAATGACTCTTTGTGATTTGTGCTTAGGCCATAAGTTTTCTTGGTTTTGACTTCTTGTTATTTTTCCTTTTGTCTTTGTGATCATTCGAATAAGAAAAAAAAAACTTGTATTTCTTTGATTGGTTAAAAAGTGTTGTTATGCATTAGTAACCAGGGAAAAGTCTTTGCTTTCATAAGTTCTTGATGGTTTACTTAGATAATAAGTAGCTCATAGTCGAGTGAAATCCTACTTTGAGTTTGTTGTTCAAAGATCTTATTAAAAAAATTTAAGTTTGAAAAGTTGTTTAAAAGTTAAGTGAAGTAAAGGTTTTTGTTTCCAACTTTTTGTTTATTTTTCTTTCCTTGTTCAAACATCACTAGTTTCACTTTCATAACCTTTGACGTAAGACAAGCCATAAAACTTAACGCTAAATCTAAAATTCATTAGAATTTTATGTTTGTAGGGTTAACCAACTAGTTTAGGGTTAGGGACTTGAATTAGGTTGGAGAGGAAACTCTTCAAGGCCATTAAAATCAAACAATGGAGTCTGAGTTAGGGAGTGTCAAATTCCAGTATCGTGAAAGTTATCCGGGACCACCCCTCTAACATAGGGGATAAACATGAGGTTGCATGCAGAAAGGTAGTGGAGATAACTCCAAAGATGGACCAATCGTAGTGGAGAACACATATAGAGGGCTTGTTTTGGGATTTTGTCGATTGAATTTGCCACGGAGATTCGTGGGTCTCGAATCCATTCGAGGTCCTTAGTTGTCTTCCAGACCACTTACTTTCGATACCCTTGACAGGTTTCGGGATCGATACCCTTCTCATTAAGGTCTACCCAAATTTTGACTGTACCCGCTGTTGTGGTGGGAAATCCCCCTACGGACTAGCAAATAGGGTTATATTATGGATGCAAATATGACCAAAATAAACCTACTTTCTACCTTCGTCCCTAGACCTAATCCCCATTTATGTTCAGCAAATACATGGTTAGACCAACATACCTCATTCTAGATGTTCGATGTCGATCCTTATTCACGCTTGATCACTTGTTGGCAGTTCTCCTCCTAAGGCTGACCTGCATACAAAACAAGCAACAAACTACACATGTATTTTACCTACAGACTAATGGGTTAGAGATTCAAACATATATTTACTGAACTATGAAGAACTCATATAGTGGGATGGGGAAATCATTTCCTTATTATTAACTTTAATGAATCAACTTACAATGTCGAGACTGACCACTGCTCCGGGAATCCTGATCCTAGGCTCCTCTTCAAATGTCCTCCAACTTCTTTGCTTTGTATCTCTCTTTGCACAAGGATGGCTAAAGGGTTGGGACAATGGGAATGTGCAATTGGGCATATTTTCTTTACTCTTATTCTCCTCCTCCAAATGGGACCCCTAACCCTTCTTTTATAGGCTAGAAGAAGCTAGGTATTTGGATGAACCCTCGGCCATGCATGGAAGGGAGTTTCAGTTAACTCACCCAAAGCTGTGTGTCCCGTCGAAAACTTTCCTTTTTTCATGCTTTTGTCGGTCCACGCAGGCTATTTGAGGTCAGCTAGTGTGTACACGCGTGCAGTAATGGAGTAGGGTGCGCATGACCTTCTAAAAGAGGTTTTTTAAAGAGTTGTTCAACAATGCTTTGGCAAAGAAGGGATGTAAGATGGCCTAATTCCAGGTAAGCATGTATGTTGCAAATTAGGGTTATAACAGATGTCCCCTAATGTGTGAGGTCAGAAGAGCACCTGATGGCTGAAATACATTACCAATCTTTACTGATGTGCCGAACAAGTGAGCCCAGGGACCAGGAACCGGGAGGCGCCGTCTGCAAAATAACAAATGTCTCATCGAGGTGGGCATACCCATGCTCGGGATAAAATAGAATCATGGCTACCAATCAAATACATTGTAGATCCATCTCAAATAACTATATAAAGTGTAGCCATGAACAATACACAATGGAGCTACATCTCGAAATAAAAAAGATATACATATAGAGTATCCATCTTCTAGAAGCTGATACGGCCTGATGGCTGGAGATGAGGTCTTCAGAGCTCGAGCAACAACTTCAAAATCTTCAAAATCAAAAGTAGGAGTGTAATATGAGTGTACGACTTCACTACCCACAGGTCTTCGACGACTCGTGGGTCATGGACTAGATAATCTTGATGATCAGACTAAAGGCTTCATTGATTTCGAACAAGGACTTGATTGGACATTTAGGATGGTCGGGTATGAGGGCAAGAGACAATTGCAGAGGGGCTGACTCAGGCTTGGTAGAAACTTCCCTTGGACAACAACATGAAAAATGATGAGATTTAGGCAGCATGGCATTAATCATAAGTTTACGAAGCAGGACGCAACACAAACTCTCCATATGTTTGGAAGAATAACCAAATGGAGGAGGACACAACTCTATGTAGCGAGAGAAACTTCGTAAGGTCGTACTACATCTCATAGTTTGACGAACAAACAGACAGATGTGCTTTATCCAAGGGCGACTCATTATGCTGCCAATAAAGAAAATACTTTTCCCGTCCTCTTTTTGGGGTATATTTGATTTTTTTGTCTTTTTCAATGATTTTGGAAAAATAATAAAGGAATGTTACGTTACAGTGGAGGAACAAGTGCTACAAACATACAATTTCAAGGCGCAAGGACAAGACTGATGTTCAGAATAATGATACTGGAGAAAAATCCTCCAGGGGCCAAGGGTGTTAAGATGTAGAAGCAAAGTGCTACAAGTCTGGCATATAAGGTATGCAAATGGGGTTAGCAAAACACACAATGGTAATGTCCTTCGATGTAAGTTTAACGAGCCCAAAGAAGGTAAGCTTGGTGTTTTTTCATATTTAGAGAGTCTGTAAAAACATAAAAGGAGACTCCATTGGGGTACCTTTTTCGAATATAGTCTAGTCAATTCAAAAAAGGGGTAAACTAGCACCGACAAGACGTCTATTCAAAAACCATTTTAACGAGTGTGAGAAAGACAAGATCACTCGACCATTTTTTCATTTTTAAGGAGTTTGAAAAAATATTAAGTATGGACTCTGTCAGGAATGTTCTTCTGGACTAGTTTAACGAGTGTTAAAGAATAAGGTCACTCGACGATCTTTTCAATTTCAGGGAGTCTGAAAAGAGCTTAACTATGGACTCCGTGGGGGTTCCTTCTTCATAAGTTTAGTCCCTCAGGCATGAAAAAGGGATAAAATTATACCTGAGAGTACTCTTCTAGAGAACTAAAGTTCCATAGAGTATACCTTTGTTCATACAATTGACCATTCGGACCGAAAAAGGGGTAAACTACCGTCGGACATACGTGACTTCAAATTTCAGTTTAACGAGCGTGAAAGGCCACAAGATCGCTCGACAATATTTTCATGTTTAGAGGGTCTGAAAAGGGATTAAAAGAAGACCTGCTATATGTTTTTGGAGTAATAAGGGTGAGGTCAAGAGCAAAAAATAATCATGCAAATGAGGCTCAAACTCGTAACCAGGAAAAACTACAAGGACTCTCGAGCCTACAATGATTAAAGACAACATAGATACCATAATGCAACCAGGATATACCTAGGGCATCCATGTTCTAATAAGCTCTACGACCAAGTCGTACAGTTCTAAAGTAGCTATGATGGTTCCGTGTCACAACCTAATGGGATCGATCCTATGGAAAAGGAAAAAGACAACGAGATACAAAAGTCAGGGTAGAAACCTAACCTATATGCTCAAGTTGATCCTCGGAAAAGTTTTTCATGGACCGTTGAAAATTACCCAAAACTCCAAAAAACTGTCCCAAAACTCGATCATATCCCTCCCATGCAACTCCTGAATCACTCTAAATGATTTTTGGTTTAAAGAAAATGATAAGGGAGGCCAAAAAAGTGACAAAAAGAGGCCAAAATGTCTATAAATAGAAGTTGGCAGCTCATTATCACCATTGCTGATTTGGAAATTGACTTTGGAGCCAAAAGACCCCTTTTGATAAAATGGTGATTCCGAGAGCTACAATGGATGAAACGAACTTCTGTCTGGACCAAGTAAGTACAAACTCTCTTATCTTTCATTGTAAGTCTTTATTTTTGCATTGGGTTTCATTGTTTAGGGGGGTGTCGACCTTTAAAAGGTTGGCCCTAGGTCCATGCGGGCTGTCTCAGGACAGGCCGCGTGTACATTTAGGCAGAGTAAACTCTACACGCGTGTACATGCGACTGTCACCATTACAACATGCGTGGACCCCTTATTGAATGAAAAAGGCTAAAAAAGCAAAGGTTAACCCTCCTGAACCTTGGTGTTTTTCAGGATGTATGTCCATTGGAGAGAAAGAGAGCACGAAGAGGTTAGTGAGTTGGTTGGGGAAGACCCCAATGCTGTGGCTACTTTGATGCAATGTGGGTTACTCAAGTTTTTCATATGTCCTTTTATGTGGGCACAACCTAGGATAATGAATGCCTTGGTTGAATACTGGCATTCGGATGTAGAGGCATTCATGTTAGAGGGGTAGTCACTAGTACCCACAACCGAGGACATTTATTTTTTGACTGGCCTCTCGCGGAGAGGGGAACCAGTCAATTTTTAGAATTTTCCTTCGGGGCCGCATAACATAGTGGAATTGATAGGTCTATACTATGTGGATGATATAGACCGCTCGAGCTCGCAGGTGCCTATAAGCAAGATCATTGACTTATTGCTACAGGCGATAGTATTTCTTATTGGGTGAATCACTGGTTCTGCAACTCTACATCAGGCATCCCGTGCACAGATGATCTATGCAGTCCAATGCTTGAATGCACAAATTTTTGATTGGAGTACCACATTGCTTGAGCGTATGAAGAGGCAGTTGACAGATTTCCATTTGCAGACACATAGTAACTTCGGGTTTAGGAACATTCTGTGTTCGTTCTTTTTTGAGAGAGTTCTGAGTTTTAGTCCTCGAGTAGTGGTACGAGGACATCATGCCTCTCTTCCTGTTGTGTGTATATGGGCAGTATTACTGCCGCGACAGGGTGGCGAAAGGACCAATGAGTCCTTCGATGATGACTTCTTCATGTGGTTGTCACGACAGATCCTGGTTATAGAGGATTACCCCTATGCCGAGATTGATTTCTCGAGAGACCCTGAGATACCAGTACCTCCTGGTGAGGAGCGAGGGGAGATGGGTAAGTCTCCACCTTTGTAGTTTTTTTTGTTTGTTAAACATATGTAATTTTTATGTTGTTTTTTTTATATATATCATTTTTTTGTTATACTAGAGTATTTGATGGATATGTGTTCGTTGTGTGCAGATGTGGAACTAGTGAGACTGACTGAATATACGAGGAACATACGTCATCCTTGGCCAGGGGCTGCACCTACCACTGCAGGGGGACCAACAGTAGCAGGAGATCTTCCACCCGGGAGGCTGAGAGGGTATTGAGATGAGTCGAGTGGAACTTTACTGCGCTCACTCGCACGGTCCCGATGGTAGAGATTGAGGACCTGCCACCATCTATGCAGCCTCATGTAGTGGGGGCACCATGGACCTAGGTCCGGTTGTTTCGGCGTTTAGCCAACGCTGTGGACTTGTATAACAGGGCCCATAGGCCCTGATCTTAGCTAGACATTTTTATGTGCCACGAGCACTACTTGTATATATTGTTTGAGGGAATAAGCCCCGTGACTCGTGATTGGTCATATTTTTGAGGCGCTTGCGTCCATCTATGTACTCTGGTTACTTTATGATATTATATATGTTTTTTTTTTGTCTTTTGTGTCTTATGGATCATGTGTGAAAAAAATGTATTTACATTTTTATGTGAATGTTATTTCATATGTGTGCAAGATGCCAATCTAAAATTTGATTAGCCAGAGTATTTGTAACTTGGTTTAATCTCCTAGGAACATGAAAATATGTAATATAATAAAAGTTTCCTTTTAAGAGACATACCCTAAGGAATCATCGGTGTAAAGTTAGATCATGAACCCGATATTCTCTGTTTAACTGAGACACAACCAGCTGAGCGTCGTGATAGACCTGGAGATGAGAGATACCAAATGACAAAGTGTCATGAAGTAACTCAATAAATGCACTATACTTGATGACATTGTTTGTGGTGTCACCTAAGAATATACCTCGGGAAGATAATAACTGGCCTTGAGGTGTAAAGATTACCCAAGATGTGGAGGCAAGCCTTCGAGTGTGCCAACTAGCACCATCTTCATACCCAACGAACACCTCAGAATCACTTGACATATGCCACAGTGACGAAAGATAACATCAACGACATGTCCATAATACTAAAATAAACTAAAAAGTAATAGTACCAAGACTATACATATGTTACAAAAAGTTACCCACAGTGACCTGCCTATGAGTAATACTTCTTGAGGTAGAGCCCATTTCTAGGCTCCGCCAAAGAATTCCCTTCAAATTCAACTAGATGATAAGCACCCTTTTTTAAAACCTATTTTATGATGAAAGGTCTGAACCATATGGGTTTGAATTTGCCTACCCCCAGGGGGTCCTTATCTTGGTCATAGACCAGGACAAGGTCACCTTTAGAGAAAATTTGAGGACGAACAGACCGATCATACTGACACTTGACCTTATGTTTGTGAGCCTTGTTGGCTAGGGCTGCATCATGACACTGCTCATTGAGCTGCTCAAGGTACACTAACCGTTCTTCAAGTGGAGAAGTGTCTGGCAATAACTGTATTGCCAACGTTAGAGACGGGATCTGACATTTGATAGGCAAGGCTGCCTCCAGCCCGTAAATGAGTTGGAAAGGTGAGAAACCAGTTGTAGTATTAAAATATGTTTGGTAAGCCCATAATGCCGAGTATAAAATCAAATGACAATTTGACTTGGCTGAGTTGATCATTCGCTATTTAATGGTCTTAAGAGTTTTGTTCACAGCTTCCACCTGACCATTTGCTTGGGGGTAGTAGGGTGACAAATGTTCCTGCCATAATCCAAGATTTGACGTTAACTAGGTTATCATCTGGTTTTGAAAGTGACTTCAATGGTCAGTGACAATCTCCCTTGGGATGTCGAACCTTGCTATTATATGGTTGAATAAAAAGAGAGTTGCAGTCTCTCCATCATCTTTAAATGTTGGCATAGCTTCAACCCACTTTGTGAAGTAGTCTAAAACTACGATGATATAGTGGTGCCCCCTTGCTGAAGGAGGGTTGCATGTAGTGTAATCAATCCCCCACTTGGTGAAGGGACCAACTGTGATGATAGGAAACATGGGAGCAGGATGTGCCCTCATCTTCTGAGAGAATATTTGGCATGGGTGGAAATTCTTGACCGATTCAATACAATCTTTGATAAGTGTCGGCCAGAAGCAACCTACTCATAGAATCTTTTGGGAAAATGACCACCACAAGCTTCAGTATGGCAATCGTTAAGAACGATAACTTCTTTGTCGCGAGTGAGACATCAGCATAGGATGCAATCTACACCTCTCTGATACAATGTATCATCGAGTATGAGATAATTCTTATCCTGATGGCATATGCGTCGATGCTCATCACGATAAGCGGTGGTGGCGCACTTCAAATTCTAGAGATAGATAAGGATATATCCATACCAGGGATTCAAAGAAGTGATAAAAAACATATCTCCTCTGATAGGTGACTCTTCGGGCACAAGATCACCTGAATCGACCGGAAGTTCCGAAATAAGTTCTGCGAAGACTAGTGACTTTTTGGATTTCGCTGAAACAAAATCTAAGTCAAACTCCTGGACGATCACTATCCATCTACTGATATTTCTGCCTATTACTCGTCGTGTCAACATGTACTGAAATGGATTCACGATGGCTATGATGGTGGTCTTACGAAACAAAACATAATGACGGAACCGTTGAACAACATGGACTGCTACCAACACAAGTTTTTTGATATGAGAATAATTGAATTCTGGTCCTACAAGGCCTCGGCTCAGGTAATAGATAACATATTATGAGAACATGTCATCTTCTTGAACTAAGACCATGCCAATGGTTGACTCTGCTGCAACCAGATATAATAAGAAATCCTTGTTATAGTTAGGTGGCCGTAGCAGAGGGGCAGTTGTGAGTGAATGTTTTAATGCAGAAAATGAGCATTGAGCGACATCATCCCAACAAAAAGGAACATCATTTTTAAGTAAGCACATAAATCCCTTGGTGATCTCGGCATAGTTAGCGATAAAGCATCTTAGAAAATTCGCCTTTCCCTGTAGACTCTGAAGTTGAAGGATTGTGCATGGGGGGGGCAACTGAATTATTGCCTCAACCTTGAGAGGAGCGACCATGATCCCTATTGTTGACACTATGAAACCTAACAATTGTCTTGATGTTATGTAAAAGCTGCACTTGTTTGGGTTCAAGCGAATTCAGAAGTAGCGACAATGCTCAAAGATAAGTTGGAGGTGTGTGGGATGATCTATTCTCTTGTGAGATCGATATGCTAAATCATCTAAATAGGCCTCGACTATATGCTTGAGGTCATGGAAAGTAAAATACATGGCCTGCTGAAAGGTGGCTCACACATTTTTGAGACCAAAAGGCATCTTACGATACGCGAATGTACCCCAAGGATAGATAAATGTCATTTTGTGCTGGTCTTCGGGTTTGATTTGTAGTTGATTATATCCTAAAAAACTGTCCATGAAAGAGAAGGCCTCGCAACCCACACATTCATCAATTATCTAGTCGATGAATGGTGTGGGAAAATTATCTTTAGGACAGGCCTTGTTCAAATCATGAAAGTTTGTACATACACGAATTGTGCCTTGTTTTTTATTGACCGACATGGGGTTTGACACCCATTGGGTCAAATGGATAGGGTAGATAAAACCGGATTTTAGCAGTTTCTCAACTTCAACCTTAATGGTTGTTGCTTTCTTGGGGTTAACTGGACAAAGCTTCTGTTGGACAGGCTTGGCATCTGGATACGTTACGATTTCATGTTCAATGATTTTTGGATCGGTGCCTGGAATTTCCTCGTAAGACCAGGAAAAAACGTCATGGAATTATTTAAAAATATCTATGTAGATTTGAATCTCTCCGGGGGAGCAGTCAGCTCCGACGAAAACATTCTCCACGATGCCAAGTTTTCAGGAGATATTGATCGGTAAGGTTTTAGCGATAGTTTCCATATTATCTTTAGCATAAACCTCATGTGTAGCTAAGGTATAAATGGGACAAGACCTATCTCCCATCATAGTCAAGGCGAATTATCCATCTTTGATTCTGCTTAATGCTGGGACGAAGTATGATCTGTGATGAAGATCTTCCTAGGGTTTTTCTGGACTAGTCATTGCCTCAATTATAGGTTCATTAGTGGGCAAGACTAAGTCTAATGAATCGGTGTGAGCAAGAGAACCCTGAGCCCAAATAGGCTCCAGAAGTGGATCAAAATTTTTTGCAAGAGTTGGATTAGGGTTGGCTGAAGATTGCTGGACTAAAGAGTATGCTACTTTAGCTGTGAACAAGGGCATGGACATTCCCGGGTGCACTGTCCCATCCATCACGGTCGATGGGGAAGGAAGTATCCATAGATCGTTGAAGTAAGTCATGCAAAACGACGAAACTTGAAAAATCGCAACGTTATGGTGATTGGATATAAACTTTATATTGCCTTGAGGGGGCGGGTAATCGAAGGTACTCATCAAATATGGGCACAAGCCAACCCCTACGTTGATGACACCTGGTTGAGGATTATCGATCATCGGGACCATGGGTGCCCCCAATGAAGGGTTAGGTCTGGAGAAAGACAATTGATCGATGGTCACTATCCGACCTTCGTGTGGAAACTACAAGACTCGAAAAACTGTAGCAACCACATCTTGCAAGGAATAATTCCAACTCCTTCCTAACAAGAGGTTATAGTCAAGGGGAGCATCAAATACCTCTACCTCGACACACATGGTCTTCCCTCCTAACTGCCCGGGGAAAGAGGGAATGATACCATGTGTTCGGAATGAACAATAATCGAAAGTAGTGAGGAGAGTAGGTGATGGAGATAAAACAGGTTGGTCAATGGCCTTCCAGCATGCCAACGACATAACACATGTCGAGGCTCCCTCATTGACCACCATGTAGAAAATATTCCGAGTAAACATTTTTGTGGGATAAACCACTACTATCTGAAATGCTATGTGCTAAGGCAGACGAGGTGTTAGGTCGGTTGCATCTAGCATGATTGTACCCAGATTACAAGTCTCGGTAAATCCTAAAGAGGTTAACAAGGATTTCCTATGGGAAGGGCAACTTTGGAGGACCTCCAAAGCAGACATCGCACAAGGGGTTTGTGATAAATCTTCCACCACAGAATAGTTTTGGGCGGACCTTGTGTTTGGGTTGTGAGAGTATTTTTTAAATGGAACTTTGGGGATGCCTGTCATTGTTTCACCCAACGTCTTCTCAATCTGTAGAGGAAGATATGGGAGTTCGACTTATTTTTCCTTCTCAGAAGTGCTTGGTTTACTATAGTCATGTGCTCTAGTTGATATAAAAGCATCACCCTTCACCATGCATAGATTTGTGGATGTGGGATTGGTTGAAGATGGAGAGGCTCCTTGGCTGAGCCCTTCCATGCTTACAGAGGCTTGAGTTAGATTTTTCCCATGTTGAAATGGATTGGTTAACACAACAGGTTATTGCTACATCACAAAATTTTGGGCTTCTGCAAGCCGAGGACATAGATGGGTCAGGTGGTCTTCCGCGCATAAGTTGCATGGATACCTCGCCTTTCGTTTCTTAATGTTGTCCCCGCCAACATTATTGGTAGGTTTTTTATCCCCCTTACCCTTCTTTCGTTGTTTTTCCTTTCCTTTAGGTTGTTGGGTGGCCTTTGGATTAGTCGATTGCATTGTGTGTACATCCAACATTTTGGTAGGGGGAGAAACCAAAGCAGTAGTTTGGCTGGCCGTTGTGTGTTGTATAGACAACTGTTGCAACTGCTTCATCAATTGCTTAGTAGGATTTATTTGTGCTGAACCAACAATACCATCGGCATGTAGTCCAACTCTCTATCTGGTATTATCAAGTATTGAGCGTGGCACATTTGGCAATATCTTGTATAATAAAGCAGACTGAGAATAGATTAGCTCAAGTTGTTGAGCTCTCATGATGGTGTCTTCTTCGAAAAATACTCCTGATGTCGTGACATCTTTGGAAAACTGTGGGACCAAAGACTTAAGAAACCACTCGAGAAGGAATTCTAGTGGGACTGGTACCTTGATTAAACTCTTTCTGCATCTCCATTCTTGAATATGATCAGAAATATGGTCCGCTTTTGTTTGTGAGAAATTGGCCAGCAATTCGGTGCCAGCGTTGTATCTCAAAGGTAACTGGAAATGGTTAAGGAAAGCCATTTCCAGTTCACCAAAGGAAGATTATCTTGAGTGATCGAGCTCAATGTACCTTTTCGTGGCACTCCCAATGAGAGTACATTGAAACAATTGCAATTGTACGGAGTCATCTTTCAACGAGTTAGATGAGCACCAAAGATGGAAGGTAGTCACATGATCTTTTGGATCTTCATTAGGCTTGGCTTCAAACTTTGGGGTATCCAAAGGAAACTTCGTCGGCATAGGAGGCCAACATGGATCGTGACAGATAGGGTCATTCAACAACCTTGTGAATTTTTAAAAATGCAAAGTTTCCAGGAAGGGTAGTTTGGGTTGTTGGTGATAACTTGGGAAAAAGGGGCCTGGAGTTTGAATAGCACCAGGTTGCCAGGAAAATTTTTGATACTAGCCTGGATTCTTGTAGAAACCATGGCCATGTCCAGCACATGGATTTTGCGTGTGAGGGGACATCATCGACTGATTTCTGAAATAGGACATAGATGGTTGGGCATGCATTACATTCGAAGGAATTTGGGAAGGATTTCTCCATGTCGGTCCCGTGGGGATAGACATAGTTCTTTGTCTAGGGTTCCATTGATTGTGAAAAAAATTAACCCAGATCAACATTCCTGACGAGGGAACAGATCCCTGCCAATAATTCCAAGGCCCTGCTGCAGAAGAAGTTCCTGTGTGTGCCCCCTGTACAGGAATAGTACCCTGCATAGGAATAGGTTGTCCAAAACCAGGGTTGCCCCTAGTTGGGAAAGTAGATGACGAGAAGGCATTGTTACCAAACGCATTGAACAAAGATAACGGTGTCAAACCTACTGGCAGATTATGTGAAGGTGGTCCTTGACTCCCCACTCCAAATAAACTATGGTGTGAAGGTTGCCCGACGGTTTGCTGATGTGAGCCACCGAGTGAAGGGGATGAAGGAGGTATATGACCTCCCCAGTAAGGGAAAGCATTAAAAGGCGCAGGAATTCCCCCCATGTGTCCTTGCAAAGGAGAGTTAGAGCTCCCTGCCCCCAGACCTAAAGTGTGTGAGGTGGAGTAGGAAAGTACAGGACTTGTTCATGAACTAGGCATCCCGTATGATAATGGAGGGCCTATCGCACTTGGTGTGAAAGGGGTAGTGACCGTCACCAGAAATAGGATCATACCACTGTGTGATGTAGAGGTGGTCGAGACCATGGTGGCTCAGACTGGTGACGATGGTTTAGGAGGGGGAAACTCTCCTATGGTGACAACCGTAGTGAGAATTGAAGAATTCCCAGAAGGAGTAACAACATTTGTTTATGTTGTTGTGTGCGACATTGTCTGGCACTCGTAAGGATTGATCGATACAATGGTGGGTGACGAAAGATCATTGGTGGAGGTTTTGACCAGAGCAAAAGATTTCACTTCAAGGTCTAAAATGGTCAATTCCTCTGGATGTTGGTCGGGCACAATTTCTTGTGACCCGGTCGCTTCAAAAGACCCTTGTTGGTCTAGGTTTCGCCTTAGTGGTGGCAGGGGTGGCTCTAGTGTAACCAATGGTAGTCCAAGAAGCCTTAGTGACCGATGGAGCTTGTGATCCTCCACTATGTGAGAAGATCAAAGACACACTAGGGTAGTCTAACTATTCAAAAAAAACACACACTAAAAAAGGTCCCTATAAGATAAGACAGACAAACACTAAATTAATTGCAAGAACAATTACAACAACCAACGCTAGAGCAACTTACCGATGCAAGTGCAACTCGAAAATAGAAGCACCCTCTAGGTATACTATACAAAGCATGGCCCAATGTCTGTCCTAGGTACCATGGTATACCCCCGTAGTCAGTTGTGTATGTCCCTAAAAAAGAAAGGCAACTAGGTTGCCAGCGCGCGAATAGTCACCAGGAGGGTACAGTCGAAAGTCGGGTAGACCACAATGAGTAGGGTATCAAGCCCAAAACCTCTCAAGGGTATCGAAAGGAAGTGGTCTAGAGGAAAAATGAGGACCTCAAATGGATTTGAGACCCACGAAGCCCCATGGCAAATGCAATCGACGGAATCCCAAAACAATCCCTCTATATGTGTTCTCCACTACGATTGGTCTAGCTTTGGAGGGGTTATCTCCGCTACCTTTCCGCACACGACCTCGTGTTTATCCCCTATGTTAGAGGGGGGTCCTGTATAACTTTCATGATACTAGACTTGGACACTCCCTAACTCAGACTGCAATGTTTGATTTTAATGGCCTTGAAGAGTTTCCTCTCCAACCTAATCCAAGGCCCTAATCTTGAACTAGTTGGTTAACCCTAGAAACATAAAAGTCTAATAAATTTTAGATTTAGTGTTAATTTTATGGCTTGTCTTATGTCAAGGGGTATGAAAGTGAAACTAATGATGTTTGAAAGACGAAAGTAAAAAATGAACAGAAAGACGGAAACAAAAAATTTCACTTAACACAAATTTTCAACAACTTTTCAATTTTTACTTTTATTTTTCTAAGATATTTTGAATCAACAAACTTAAAGAAGGATTTCAATCGACTATGAGCTACTAACGATCTAAGTAAACTATCAAGAACTTAATAAAACAAAGATTTCTCCCTGACTACTAATGAAAAATCACACTTTTCAACCAAACAAGAAAATGAAAGAGATTTTTTTATTTATTTAAATGATGATAAAGAAAAAAGGAAAAATACCAACAAGTCAAAAACCAAGAAAAAAATTATGGTCGAATCGCAGATCGCAAAGAATCACTTCAAGAAATCACACACTAGAAACTTAAAAAAGGACTCACACTTGTCTAAAAACCCTAAAGAAATATTTTTAATGACAACTTTTAAATGAAAAAAGCAAGCTAAGGCTAAGATCAACCCTAAGCTACTGACTGCTAGGACAGAGATTCAGAAACCTGAGAGGCATAAATCTTGTCAAGGGAAAGGATGACTGCCTTACCCTCAACAAAAACTATCCTGCACAAGCACACTACTGAAAATCAAACAACAAGCGTGTGCACGCGTGCTGTGTAGAGCCAGAGGGCGTGTACACGTGTGCTGACCTTCTATAGGCCGCGTGTATCTCTAAAAATTTGAAACAAATAAAAAAAGACAATCCAAACCAGGAAGAGATCACTAATATTGAAAACCAGGATCTCTTGAAGGCTTAGACACTCTCTTTAACAGAAAAATCTAACAATGTAAGGAAAAAAATCGTAAAACAAGCCAATCTGAGACGAGACTGCACACAACCAAGACTTAGAAAGAGTTCCAGAAAACCCCTGAGAATGGATGATTCTGACAGAGAAGAGGATGGTTGCCTCAATTTTTTTTCGGAATCTACATGCTACTGCTACTTCTTCAGCTAGAGTTTACACGCGGGCTGTAAGAGAGTAGGGTGCGGGTACATGTGTGCAAACGTTATGCAGGCCGCATGTACCTCTGTGGGTCTCGAAAAAACATAGTCAAGCAAATAACAAAGATAGATGGTATGGAAAACCAGACTCTCTCCTAGCTCAGACTTTGCAGAAACTTCAAAAAAAAGGAAAGAAAACTAGTCTTTTAAAACTAGCCAACAAATACTCCCAAAAACCCTAGAGGCTTCCCCAATACGGTCACCAATTTTGTTGTGGTGGGAAATCCCCATGCAAACTAGAAAATAGGTTTATATTATGCATGCAAATATGACCAAAAGAAACCTACTTTCTACCTTCGTCCCCAGACCTAATCCCCATTTCTTTTCAACAAATACATGGTTAGACCAACATACCTCATTCCAGATGTTCGATGTCGATCCTTCTTCATGCTTGATCTCTCTTTGGCAGCTCTCCTCCCAAGGCTGATCTGCATACAAAAAGAGAAACAAACTACACATGCATTTTACCTACAGACTAATGGGTTAGAGATTCAAACATATATTTACTGAACTATGAAGAACTCATATAGTGGGACAAGAAAAGGATTTTTTTATTATTAACTTTAATGGATCAACTTACAATGTCGAGACCAACCACTGCTCCATGAATCCTGATCCTGGGATCCTCTTCAAATATCCTCCAACTTCTTTGCTTTGTATCTCTCTTTGCACAAGGATGGCTAAAGGGTTGGGACAATAGGAATGTGCAATTGGGCAGAGTTTCTTTACTCTTATTCTCCTCCTCCAAATGGGACCCCTAACCCTTCTTTTATAGGCTAGAAGAAGATAGCTATTTGTATGAACCCTCGGCCATGCATGGCTGAGATTTTTAGTCAACTCACCCAAAGCTGTGTCTTCCATCGACAACTTTCCTTTTTTTGTGCTTTTGTTGGTCCACATGGGTTGTTTGAGGTCAGCTAGCGTGTGCACGTGTGCAGTAATGGAGTAGGTGACATGGGACCTTATAAAAAGAGTTTTTTTAAAGAGTTGTTCAACAGTTCTTTGGCAAAGAAGGGATCTGAGATGGCCTGATGCTAGGTCAACATGTATGGTGCAAATTAGGGTTATAAGACCTGCCTGGTGACTGTTCTCGCACTGGAAACCTAGTTGCCTATCTTTTTAGGGACATACACAGGTGACTGCAGGGGTATACCGCGGTACCTAGAATAGACATCGGGCCACACTTTATAGAGTATACCCAGAGGGTGCTTCGATGTTCGAGTTGCACTTACTCCGGTAAGTTGCTCTAGTGTTTGTTGTTGTATCTGTTCTTCCAATTAGTTTAGTGTTTGCTTGTTTTATCTTGTAGGGACTTCTTTTTTAGTGTGTGTTGTGTTTTGAACGAATATACAACCCTAGAGTGTCTTTGATCTTCTCACATAGTGGAGGTTCACGAGCTCTGCCGATCACGAAGGCTTCTAGGCCTATCACCATTTACATTGGAGCCACCCCTGCCACCACTAAGGCGAAAGCTAGAAGGGTATTTTGAAGCGACCGAGTTATAAGAAATTGTGCCCGACCAACATCCGGAGGAAACGACCGTTTTAGACTGTGGAGAAAAAGATCTTGGTCCACCTGAAACTCTAATCACTGATCTTTCGAAACCCATCATTGTACTAATTCACCCTTACGAGTGCCAGACAGTGTCGGACGCAGCAATGGAAACAAATGTTGTCACTCCCTGTGGGAATTCTTCAATTCCCACTACGGTTGTCACCATAGGAGACTTTCCACCTCCTAACCCATTGTCACCAGTTAGATCCACCATGGTATTGACCACCTCTACCTCTCACATTGGTTCGATCCTGTCTATGACGGTGGCCACAACCCCTTTTCCACCAAGTGCGACAGGCCCTCCGTTCTCATACGGGATGCCTAGCTCGGGTACAAGTCCTGTACTTTCCTATTCCACTTCACAGAATTTAGGTCTGGGGGAAGGGAACTCTAATGCTCCTTTGGAAGGCCACATAGGAAGCACTTCTGCTCCTTTTAACACTTTCCCTTATGGGGGAGGTCATATACCTCATTCGTCCCCTTCGCTCGGTGGCACGCATCAGCAATCCGCCAGGGCACCTGCACAACATAGTTTATTTGGAGTAGGGAATCAAGGAATGCCTTCGCATAATATTATGGTAGGTTCAACACTGTTTTCTTTGTTCCGTGCATTTGGTAACAACACATTCTCGTCAGCTTCTTTCCTGACTGGGGGCACCTCTAGTTTCAGACAACCTATTCCTATGCAGGGTACTATTCCTGCACAGGGGGAAAACCCATGAACTTCTTCTACATCACGGCCTTGGAATTCTTGGTAGGGATCCGTTCCCTCATCCAGAATGTCGATCTGGGGAAATTCTTGTCACAGTCAATGGAACCCCGGACAAGGTACTACGCCTATCGCCATGGGATCGACATGGGGCAACCCTTCCCAAAGTCCTCCTAATGTAATGCATTCCCATACATCTACGTCCTATTTAGGGAATCAACCGATGATGTCTCCTCACATGAAGAATCTGTATGCTGTTCATGGCCATGGTTTTTACCAAAACCCAAGACAACAATCGAACTTTTCCTGGCAACCTAGTGCTAGTCAAACTCCAGGTCCCTTTCCCCAGGTTATCACCAACAACCCAAACTACCTTTCTTGGCAACCTTGCAATTGCCAGACTTGACAAGGTTGTTGAATGACCCTATCTGTTGTGATTCGTGTTGGCCCCCTATGCCGACAAATTTGTCTTCAGACATACCAAAGTTCGAAGCCATGCCAAACGAAGATCCAGGCGATCATGTGACTACCTTCCACCTTTGGTGCTCATCTAACTCGTTGAAAGATGACTTTGTACAGTTGCGATTGTTTCAACGTACTCTTATTGCGAGTGTCACGAAATGGTACATTGAGGTTGATCGCTCAAGATACTCTTCCTTTTGTGAATTGACAATGGCCTTCCTAAACCATTTCCAATTACCTATGAGAAACGACGTCGGCACAGAATTGTTGGCCAATTTCGCACAGACAAAAGTGGACCATATCTCTGATCACATCCGAGAATGGAGACATCGGAAGAGTTTAATTAAGGTTCCAGTCCCACCAACATTCCTTCTCGAGTTTTTCCTTAAGTCTTTGATCCCACAATTATCCAAAGAAGTTGTGACATCATGAGTTTTTTCCAAAGAAGATGCCATCATGAGAGCTCAATAGCTTGAGCTCATCTATTCTCAGTCCAGTTTATTATACGAGATCTTGCCAGATGTGCCATGCTCAATACTTGATAAAACCAGACTGAGAGATGGACCACATGCCGATGGTATTGTTGGTTCAACACAAACAAAACCCATTGTTATTGGACTAATTGGTAGGTGTAGACACTAACTGATCTCCCTAGATCCACATAGATCTAGAACAAAACACACCAGAACATGACGCTTTCCTTAAGTTTTAGATATTGAATTTACTAACTAAAGAGGGATGGGTGACATATTGTTTGAATGTCGCTTCCTCTCGCCATCGCCATCCTATCTCTGTTCCAACACTCATACAACGATGATCCTGCAAAAGAATGCAACCAACCAAAGTGATAACAATAGCAGAAACCCAATATAAACCTATGTATGTGATCAAGGAATCATACAATAAAACACAACAAGCTTTATAGGAAAGAATCATATTACTGTATCATATTAAATGTGAAAGAGAGATTACAACCATGGCCTTGATGTCATAAGGTACATTCCAATTTTCCTTCATTCCCCACACACTTCTTGCTCCAAGGATTCTGAAACCATGGATCTGATAGCCACTCACAATCTATCTTGACAAAGGCAAAGCTCAAAAACACTCTAACCAAGCTAATAATTCCAAGCCAAATCCAACTTAGCCTAATCCCAAAAGCTCCAAAGCTAACTTTCTCCATGACATATCCTCTCCTTTTATAAGTTGAAGAGGATAAGGTGAGGAGTTTAGGATGATCCCACTAAATCATGAAAGCGAGTAAGATCCAAACCATTCGGATGCCACCTCACCATGGAAGTTTATCCTTCTAGAATATTCGAGAAAACGCTCGTTTTTCCCACGTGTAAGCATTCTCGCACCCTGCCTATAGAGAAACCTGCAAACCTCTTGCAACCCATCTATGGTGAAACCTACAAGAATTAGGCATTCTCACACCCTG
The DNA here is from genome assembly GCA_009831015.1 of Picea engelmannii. Taxonomy (NCBI): domain Eukaryota; kingdom Viridiplantae; phylum Streptophyta; class Pinopsida; order Pinales; family Pinaceae; genus Picea; species Picea engelmannii. The sequence continues at coordinate 409,541 of ML794407.1, read as the reverse complement.
CCTATATAGAAACCTGTGAACTTCCTTTTTTACAGTGTTTTTACAAGGGAAAATGCAACTTCTTTTATCAGGAAAAGTTCTTCTCCCTTCTCTCTTCAGGAACTCAGGCCACTGACCCCTTTGAAGGAAACATATAGGTTTACATCATTAAAAATCATAGGGATGATGAAAATAATGTGTAACAGAGAGCCCCCCAAAGTATGAAGTTAAAACAGAGTGATAGCTGAAATACTTTGTCGAGTGTGTGTAGGGAACAAGAAATAGTCGATCGGAAACCTACCAACAAACCAGGAAATCCAGTACAATAATATATCATCACCGAGGTAGGAATTCCCATGCGTAGAATACAAATGAATCACATCATAAGTTACGACATGCAAAGATCCATGTCAAGTAAGACAAGGGCATGGCCACCAAACATACATTGTGGATCCATGCCAATATGAATCAAATCTGAACATAGCCACCAAAAATACACTGTGGATCTATGTCTTAAAGACTCAAATTTGAACATAGCCATGAGACATACAATGTGGATCTATGCAACAATACAAACTAAAAATACTCCAACGCAACCTGAATCTATTAGAAATGATCCAGGGTCTTCATCTACACCACTCTATAGTACGAATCTAACCATGTGAATACATGTGTGGAAGTTGAACATGGTAGAAACCACTTGATTACCGGTCATTAGTGTATAGCGTTAACAAGTGTGAGGGAAATCACCATTAATGTCAATGACTCCCAAGGTACACTAGTACAATCCAACGAATATGAATTAATGAGCTGAAGTAGAACACTCGACAGAATCTCTTGATCAGGGGTCAATAATGAAAACCCACTGTCGAAAGCAAGGAAACCTGCCATTGAGGCATGCAAGTTCCAAGGTACCAATTAGTTTCTAAGTCTAATTCCTAGATAATGAGTTGAATTCGACAGGAAAAGACTCGTCACAGGAGGGCCTTAATGTATCCCACATAAATGACACGAAACAAGTAACAAGATTTGAAGTAGATCAAAGTAACAAGTGATTCAAGACTGACTCAAGGATGGTCGATGCAATAGAAGGCTTAAGGACTGTAGAAATGGACGACGCAATAAAAGGATTTCAAGGTTAAACTTCTCTTTGAACATATTGACGACATGATAAATGTCTTGGCAAAACTGACTCAACAACATGGATCACAGACCAATTTGTAATCTTATAAAGAAGTATGATCAAGAGACAAGCATATTTTCTAACTTAGACACAAAGCGAGTGAAAGGGTTTCATGTTCAAAAGTGACTCTTCCACATAATACAGTTTTAGATACATTTCTTTCCCAATTTTTCCCCCACCATTTCTGGCGAGTACCTCTTTATTTTTATGCAAGCTCGAGGAGGATAACATATCCCACTAATGTAAGCTCATCCTTCGGAAAAGTCCCTCATAGTATGTTTAACGAACCCTAAGAAGGAGTGGTTTGGTCCCACATGGGCCTTTCGATGCTTGTTTAACGAGTCCAAAGAAAGAAAAATCAGGGGTTTTTCATGTTTTGAGAGTGTGAAAAAACACTTAAAGATAACTCTCTCAGTTCCTTTTTCGTAAGGTAGTCTGATGAGACCGAAAAAGAGATACACTATCACTCAACAGACATTTTCTTCAAATACTTAAACGAGCGTGAAGAGAACAAGGTCGCTTGGAAATCTTTTCATGTTTAGAGAGTCTAAAAAGAGCTTAAAGGGAACTCCAGTGGGTTCCTTTTTCATATAACCTTTACAAGTCCAAAAAAGTGATAAAAGTATACTCGGTTACATTCTCATTTATTTACGAGCATGAGAAAGAACAAAGACTAATCTCGGTAACTTATTCTCATTCGTTTACGAGCATGAGAAAGAACAAAGACTAAGCTCAGGATTGTTTTCATTTTTACGCAAGCTTTAAAACAAAACAAAACTATGCTTGGACCTGGTTTCATTTTTACGCAAGATTGAACCAGAGGGAAGTATTCTTGAGGTAAGTGGTTTCATTTTTACACAAGCTTGAACCATATAAAACTATGCTTGTGGCTTCCCAATGCATAACACATGGATGGTTGGTACTTAGCCCCAACTTAAGAAACTAGCGACTCAACTTTAGCATGAAGTCCAGAGGCTGAGGCAAATGCCCCCCAAGCTTCATTTCATCCAACTGCAAAAGAGAATGAAATGAAGCTTCAAATACTAGATGAAGGACTTGACTCAAATAGAGAGGGGGAAAACTATTTCATTTTTTAACATGCTTGACATAGAAACAAGAGCTATGATCGTAACCTAAGTTTTATTTTTTAACGAGGTTTCCACAGAGACGAAAAAACTATCCTCGTAAGTGGTTTCATTTTTTAACGAGGATGAAATAAAAAAACCATGCTCAAAGAACTCTGTTTCATTTTTTAACGAGGTTTCCTCAGAGACGCAAAAACTATCCTTGGAGCCTCTCTTCTTGATCATGGATTCCAAGAGGACATTGCTCTGGAATGACACCATGTCGAGGGACAAAAATCGATCATGGCTTCCAAGAGGTCTTCACTAGAAGGAAGAAACACACTCTGGAAGGACACCATGTCAAGGGTCGCGAGAGGAGTAAAGAGATCAGGCTCTAACAACCCTATTGAAGAGATCAGCATGTCAACTACTGGATCTAAGTCATCAGAAGTTGAAGCCATGGGAGACACCACCACATAATTGACCTGTGGCGGGGGTCATACCATCTGCATATAAGAACCATTCAGGGAGGTAATCCATGTGGGGTCAATGAATGAAAGTTGATCAACAGTCACAACTCGTCCATCGTGAGGGAAAGATATCACAGGAAAAGGAGTAGACACAATAGCTTTCATGGCATAGACATAATCTCTCCCAAGGAGTAAAGTGAAATCCAAGGGGTCTTTGACTACCGTGACATCAACGAAGATAGTTTTCCCTCCCAAAGTTATAGGAAACTAGGGAATGGTCCCTAAAGGTTGACTGGTTCTTTTGTTAAAAGCTAACAAATTCTCCGTAACCGGTGCAAGTGGAGGATAACCCAAAGCTTTCCAAGCAATAGAGGACAAAATACTAACTGACGAACCTTCATCTATCAACATTTGCAGAACGTCTAGACCACAAACTTGCACTGTAATCTAGAAAGGAATGTGAGAGGGAAGACAAGGTCCAGTTAGCACACCCCAATCAAAATGGATGGCCTCATAACTTGGAGGGGGTTTCATGGGAGAAGGAGGAATAACCCCCATCATGGTTGATTCTGTATCAACGAGAAAAACATGGGCAGTATCGGGTTTACTCTCTAGTGGGAGAGTACGATCAATCGATGATGGAATCAAATCGACCACATAGACACTCTTTAGAGGAAGAGTGGGATTGACTGATGATGATGTCAGATCAACCACTTTGGAACTCTTCGGATGAAGGGTGGGACTGACCAAGGAAGGGATTGGATCGGTCACTTTATCACTCATCAAAGGAGGAGTGGGATTGACCGATGATGAAACCAGATCGACCACTTGGGTTTCACTCTCCAAGGGTAGAATGGGGTCGACGGGTGGAAACAAATCGACCGCTTTGGTGTCACTCTCTAATGGGAGAGTGAGATCAACCGAGGATGGGATCAGATCGACCACTTGGTCTACAGGTGCAACCAAAGACATGACCATATTGACCACTTGATCAACCAGACTGACTGATGGGGGAACCAGATTGATCATTCCATCAACTACAGGTGGGTTGAGAGAAATTTTGCGATAAGCAACTGGAAGTTGAGGCTGTGAAACAATCATATCTTCCATTATTTTAGAGGCTTCTTCCATATGAGGGAAAATATGAGTTATATGCCTCCCTTTGCATAACATACACAGGAACTTGGCTCTACTTTTATTCTTCCCAACTATATTGTGACTAGTCGACGGGAAGTCATCAACATGTTGTTCAGAGGCTAATGACATGGGTTGGCGAGGATGTGTAGACCATACTTCTAAAACCTTGGGTAGACCAGGGAAATCCTTAAGAAGATGGCTACCCTTACAAAGCTTGCAAGGGTACTTGGGCTTACGGGTTGTTTGGGTGATCTTGACATCATCAACACTCCCAGGACGATTAACAGTAACTGGTTGTTTTCCAACATGTTTGTCAGTGGTTGGAGGTTTTGACCTTCTCTTATATTTATTCTTCTTAATCTTTCTTTTCTTCTTCTTCTTATTCACCGAGTTACTAGTTTCAAAACTTTCACTCGATGAAGAAGATGAAATGAAAGGCGACCTTGCAAGCGAAGAAGGCGAAGAAGACCTTACTGGTGAAGAAGGTGAAGGATCAACATGAGGTTGATGTTCTTGGAGGGAAGTTCTTATGACTGAAGAACTTACTGCATTTGGGATTACCTGAGTGGAAAACAGCCATACCGGTAATCCAATTGTGAGACTTGGAAGGCTCAAAGTAGCGATGTGAGGAGGACCAATGTTTTCGTAAGAAGGAAAAAAAAAAGGTTCCCCTGGAGAAGGGGTTCCTTCATTGGTCATTTTGGGAACTGACGCCATTAAAACAAAGATCCAACCTAGAGTCTGCTAGGGAAAAGAAACAACAGACGCTAAAAATCTAGTAAGAAAGCAAGCAAACAAAACCTTCTCACAATGAACGAACTAGTTGGTGATGAAATCCAACGTTGCAGGAACAATGTAAGAAGGGGTTGAGATAGATCGGGTGGAAAAGTTACGTTGACGATTTGCTTAATGGACTTACACCCTGGTGCAAGATTCCACACATAATCATCGGTATACCCTCCAAGGAGCCCGAGTGAGTTTGGCCAACGTCGATTCCAGGTACCTTGAAGACTTGCCCCTCCACAGTCACCTCGTGTAAAGAACCTAGAGAGATAGGCCACTAAGGTTACCAATCACTACAATGATGCCCAGGGAAACAATTGACAATCCGATCCACGCGCAAGGGCATAATATCTAGCCCAAAATAAACTTGAAAGGATTCCACTCATCATTGTGGGTATACCTCTCAAGCGACCCCCATAATACGCACAACCTCTACACCAAGACCAACAAAGTAGGGTGAGTAACTCTGTCAGTCTCAATGCGACCTCGTGATTGACCCTTGTGTTAGAAGGGCTTCCCAGGTCAAAATGTAGTAAGTGGATTCAACTCTCTCTATCACAAGATACTATGTTTGTTTGCAGCTTTGGAAAGTTATCTTTCACACCTATTCCAAAGCCCTACAACTAATCTAATGTAGGTTTGCTACCAGAAAATGTAAAAATGTCTAATCAATTTTTATAAGCGCTTTATTTTATGGCTGTTGTTACTCAAAAGGAAAAAGGCATGGAAAATATGGTGATTCGACCAACTCGAAAGTTATGCAAAGAGATGAAGATGCAATTTTTTCATTTCGATGAAAGCTATGCTATGAGAAGGAGAAAACGTTTATCATTCCCAGATGCACAATGTCCCAAAATCTTAAAACTCATCAATATAAAGATTCTGAAGAAATGAGAAAAAGGTACTGTACACCAATGCATGATTCATGCCCCCCCCCCGGCCATGAGGGGGAATTTTTTTCGGAATTTAAGATCAAAAAATGCCAAGAATCATGCAATTCTGCTACTTCAAATGTAAGGATGCCCCCAATCTAATATAAAGGAAGAAATTAAATCTTTGTCTTTTAAAAATTTCACTAAAAGAAATAATGAACTTTCTTATAACAAAGAAACCCAAACTAAAAATTTTCTTTTAAAGCGAACTATTCAGAAGAAATCTGATCTTTCCCTAAACAATTTTAAAGAAAACACATGCTTTGTAATTGAAAGACACTTAAAGCAAGAGACTAATCCTTCAAAACCAAACAAAGAAAAGATGGCTACAAGCAACTCAAAGAATGTCAAGTAGACTGTAAACAGATCAATATAGGCTCCAAAAGTTCAATCCAGCTGATCAAAGAAAATCTGGACTTCAAAATATCACAAGACCCAATCCAAAAGAGTTTACAAACAAGTTCGCAACCTAGCAGTAGAGTGCAGTGCAATAATTAAGTATTCTTGCAGGTTAGACACTGGTAGGGTGCAAGAATTAGGTATTCTCGCAGGCTAGACACAGGTAGGGTGCAAGAATTAGGTATTCTCGTAGGCTAGACACTGGTAGGGTACGAGAAGTTCACACTGGATCTAACAACAACGTGTGGACATCAATGGTTCTTGCAAGCCATAGAGAGGTACAGTGCGAGAATGTTTGCAATCAAAGAAAAATTTGAAAAAGGACAGGGAATCTAAGTGAACTTCTAGATCTAGAGAGTCTGGATGGATGTCCCACAGACTCAGAAACTATAAAACAGGCAATTGAAGCAAGGGAAACTAGACTAAATAGGAAACAATCCATTCCCCAGTGGAGTCACCAATTTTGTTATCGGACTAATCGGTAGGTGCAGACACTAACTGATCTCCCTAGATCCACATAGATCTAGAACAAAACACACCAGAACACGACGCTTTCCTTAAGTTTTAGATATTGAATTTACTAACTAAAGAGGGATGGGTGACATACCGTTTGAATGCCACTTCCTCTCACCATCGCCTTCCTAGCTCTATTCCAACACTCATACAACGATGATCCTACAAAAGAACGCAAAAAACCAAAGTGATAGAAATAGCATAAACCCAATATAAACCTATGTATGTGATCAAGGAATCATACAATAAAACACAACAAGCTTTATAGGAAATAATCATATTACTGTATAATATTAAATGTGAAAGAGAGATTACAACCATGGCCTTGATGTCGTAAGGTCTGTTGCAATTGTCCTTCATTCCCCACACACTTCTTGCTCCAAGGATTCTGAAACCATGGATCTGATATCCACTCACAATCTATCTTGACAAAGGCAAAGCTCAAAAACACTCTAGCCAAGCTAATAATTCCAAGCCAAATCCAACTTAGCCTAATCCCAAAAGCTCCAAAGCTAACTTTCTCCATGAGAGCTCCTCTCCTTTTATAAGTTGAAGAGGATAAGGTGAGGAGGTTAGGATGATCCCACTAAATCATGAAAGAGAGTAAGATCCAAACCATTCGGATGCCACCTCACCATGGAAGTTTCTCCTTCTAGAAGATTTGAGAAAACGCTCATTTTTCCCACGTGTAAGCATTCTCGCACCCTGCCTATAGAGAAACCTATGAACCTCTTGCAACCCAGCTATGGTGCAACCTGTCAGAATTAGGCATTCTCACACCCTGCCTATATAGCAACCTGTGAAATTCCTTTTTTACAGGGTTTTTACAAGGGAAAATGCAACTTCTTTTCTCAGGAAAAGTTCTTCTCCCTTCTCTCTTAAGGAACTCAGGCCACTGACCCCTTTGAAGGAAACATATAGGTTTACATCATTAACAGTCATAGGGATGATGAAAATAATGTGTAACACATGCTGAGAAATAGACGAAGCAATTGCAACAATTGATTATACAACACACAACGGCCAACCAAACTACTATTTTGGATGCTACCCCTACTAAAACGTTGGATGTACACACAGTGCAATCAACAAATCCAAAGGCCACCCAACAGCCTGAAGGAAAGAAAAAACAACGAAAGAAGGGGAAGGGGGATAAGAAACCCACTGATAGTGCTAGTGGGGGAAAAACTGAGAAACAGAAAGCGAGGTATCCGTGCAACCTGTGAGAGGAATACCACCTGACCCACCTATGTCCTCGACTTACAGAGGCCCAAAATTTTGTGACATAGAAACAGCCTGCTATGTTAACCAATCCATTTCAGCACAGGCAAATTCTAACCCAAGCCTATACAAGCACAGAATGGGGAAGTCAAGAACCTCCTCCATCTTCGAACAATACCACATCTGCGAATGTATATATGATGAAGGGTGATTCTTTTCTATCGACTAGAGTGCATGACTACAGAAAACCAACACTTATGAGAAGGGAAAAGAAGTTGAACTCCCATCTCTTCCTCTATATATTGAGAAGACTTTGGGTGAAACAATGACATGCATCCCAAAAGGCCCATTCAAAAATTCTTCTCACAACCCAAACATAAGTGCCGCCAAAAACTATTCTATGGTGGAGGATTTGTCTCAAACCCCTTGTGCGATTTCCTCTTTGGAGGTCCTCCAAAGCTACCCTTCCCAGAGGGAAGCTTTGTTAACCGCTTTAGGATCTACCAAGACTTGTAATCTAGGTACCATCATGCTGGATACAACCGACCTAAAACCTTGTCTACCTTACCACGTAGCATTTCAGATAGTAGTGGTTGACCCCATGAAAAATTTTACTCGAAATGTTTTCCACACGGTGGTTGATGAGGGTGCCTTGACATGCGTTATGTCTTTGGCATGTTGGAAGGCCATTGTCCAACCCTTTTTGTCTCCATCGCCTACTCTTCTCACTGCTTTCGATGGTCATTCATTCCGACCACATGGTATCATTCCCTCTTTCCCCGTGCAGTTGGGAGGGAAGACCATGTGTGTCGAGGTAGAAGTAGTCGACGCGTCCCTTGACTACAATCTCTTGTTAGGAAGGAGTTGGACTTATATCATGCAAGCAGTGGTTGCTAAATTTTTCCGGGTCTTATTGTTTCCACACGAGGACCAGATTGTAACCATTGATCAATTTTCTTTCTCCATACCTGACCCTTCATTGGGGGTGTCCGCGGTCCCAATGATTGATAATCCTCAACCAGGTGTAGTCAATGTAGGGGTTGGTCTGTGCCCATCTTTGATTGGTACCTTCGATTAACCTCCCCCTCAAGGCGATGTCAAGTTCATATCTGACCACCATAAGGTTGAAATTTTCCAAGTTTCATCATTTCGCATGACTTACTTCACCGATCCGTGGATACTTCCTTCCCCATCGACCACAATGGAAGGGTCAGGGCACCCGTGCATGTCCATGCTCTTGTCCACAACTGAAGTAGTGTACTCTTTAGTTCAGCCAACCTCAGCCAACCCAGATCCAACTCTTGCATAAGAGTTAGATCCACCTCTAGAGCCTATTTGGGATCAAGGTTCTCTCGCTGACACCGATTCATTAGACTTAGTCTTGCTCTCTGATGAAGTAGTAATTGAAGCAATGAATAGTATGGACAAACCATGGGATGATCTTCATCACAGATCATACTTCCTCCCACAGTTAAGTAGAATCGAGGCAGAATAATTCACCTTGACTATGACTGGAGATAGGTCTTGTCCTATTAATCCCTTAGCTGCACTCGAGATCTATGCTGAGGGTAATATGGAAACCATCACTGAAACCATATCAATCAATATCTAGAGAACCCCTGGCATCATGGAGAATGTTTTCATCGGAGCTGACTTCTCCCCTGGAGAGATTCAAACCTACACAGATATTTTTAAAGAATTCCACGACGTTTTTTCCTGGTCTTATGAGGAAATGCCAGGCATCGATCCAAAAATAGTCGAACATGAAATCACAACTTATCCAGATGCCAAGCCTGTCCGGCAGAAGCTTCGTCCATTTAACCCCAGGAAATAAACAACCATTAAGGTTGAAGTTGAGAAACTTCTAAAAGTTTGTTTTATCTATCCTATCCATTTGACCCAAACGGTATCAAACCCCATGCCGATCAATAAAAAACAAGGCACGATTCGTGTATGTACAGACTTCCGTGATTTAAACAGGGCCTGTCCCAAAGATAATTTCCCCACACCATTCATCAACCAGATAATTGATGAATGTGTGGGTTGCGAGGCCTTCTCTTTCATGGACGGTTTTTTGGGATATAACCAAATACAAATTAAACTCGAAGATCAGAAAAAAATAACATTCATTTGTCCTTTGGGTACATTCGTGTATCGTAATATGCCTTTTGGTCTCAAAAATGTTGGAGCAACCTTTCAGCGGGCCATGTATTTTTATTTCCATGACCTCAAGCATATATTCGAGGCCTATTTAGATGGTTTAGCATCTCTATGTCACAAGAGAACAGATCATCCCACACACCTCCAACTTATCTTTGAGCATTGTCGCTACTTCCGAATTTGCTTGAATCCAAACAAGTGCAGCTTTTGCGTAATATCAGGGAATTTTTTAGGTTTCATAGTATCAACAATAGGGATCATGGTCAATCCTCTCAAAGTTGAGGCAATAATTCAGTTGCCCCTCCCCCATGCACAATCCTTCAACTTCAAAGTCTATAGGGAAAGGCGAACTTTTTAAGACGTTTCATTGCCAACTATCCCGAGATCAAAAAAGGCTTTATGCGCTTACTGAAGAAATGCATTCCTTTTCATTGGGACGATTTCGTCCAACACTCTTTCGACACGTTGAAACATGCCCTCATGACTTCCCCTTTACTTCGACCCCCTAACTATAACAAAGATTTCTTATTATACATGGCTGCAACAGAGTCAACCATTGACATGGTCTTGGTTCAGGAGGATGACTTATTCTCAGAATATGTGATCTATTACCTGAGCCGATGCCTCGTAGGAACAAAACTCAATTGTTCTCATATCAAAAAAATTCCGTTGGAAACAGTTCATGTTGTTTAACGTTTCCATCATTATGTTCTATTTCGCAAGATCATCGTCATTGCTATCGTGAATCCATTCCAGTATATGTTGACACGATGGGTAATAGGTGGAAAAATCAGTAGATGGATAGTCATCCTCTAGGAGTTTGACTTAGATTTCATTTCAGCGAAATCCAAAAAGTCACTGGTTTTCGCAGAACTTATTTCAGAACTTCTGGTTGAGTCCGGTGATTTTTTGCCCGAAGAGTCGCCTATCAGAGGAGATATGTTTTTGATCACCTCTTCGGATCCCTAGTACAAAGATATACTTATCTATCTCCAAACTTTGAAGTGCCCCACCTCTTCTTCTCGTGATTAGCATCGACGCATATTCCATCAGGCTAATAATTATCTCATACTCAATGATACATTGTATCGAAGAGGTGTAGATTGCATACTGCGCCGATGTATCACTCACGAAGAAGCAATTATCATGCTTAATGATTTTGATACCCGAGCGTGTGGCAGTCATTTTTCTAGGTTGGAAACAACCCAAAATATTCTACGAGCAGGTTACTTTTGGCCGACACTAATCAAAGATTGTATCGAATCGATCAAGAAGTGCCACCCGTGCCAGCTCTTCTCTCAGAAGATGAGGGAACATCCTGCTCCTATGTTTCCTTTCATCACAGTTGGTCCCTTCACCAAGTGAGGAATTGATTACACTACATGCAACCCTCCTTCAAAAAGGGGGCACTGTTACATCATTGTAGACATAGACTACTTCATGAAGTGGGTCAAAGCTATGCCAACATTTAAATATGATGGAGAGACTACAACTCTCTTTTTATTCAACCAGATAATAGCAAGGTTCGACGTCCTGAGGGAGATTGTCACTGACCATGGAAGTCAATTTCAGAACCAGATGATGACCAAGTTAATGTCAAAGCTGGGGTTACGGCAAGAACATTCGTCACCCTACTACCCCCAAGAAAATGGTCAGGTGGAAGTTTTGAATAAATCTCTTAAGACCATCCTACAGTGAGCGATCAAATCAGCCAGGTCAAATTGGCATTTTATGTTATACTCGAAATTATGGTCTTACCGAACGTCTGTCAAGACTGCAACCAGTTTCTCACCTTTTCAACTCATTTACGGGTCAGAAGCAATCTTTCCTATCGAATGTCAGATCCCATCCCTAAAGTTGGCAGTACAATTATTGCCAGACACTTCTCCACTTGAAGAGTGGTTATTATACCTTGAGTAGCTCAACGAGTAGCGTCATGATGCGGCCCTGGCCAATGAGGCTCACAAACATAAATTCAAGTGTCAATATGGTAGGTTTTTTCATCCTCATATTTTTTCTGAAGGCGACCTGGTCCTAGTCTATGACCAAGATAAGGACCCCTTGGGGGAAGGAAAATTGAAACCCATGTGGTTCGGACCTTTCATCATAAAATAGGTTCTAAAGAAGGGAGCTTATCATCTGGTTGACTTTGAAGGGAATTCTTTGTTAAAGCCTAGAAATGGACTCTACCTCAAGAAGTATTACTCATAGGCAGGTCACCATGGGTAACTTTTTGTAACATATGTATAGTCTCTATACTATTACTTTCTAGTTTTTATTTAGTGTTATGGACGTGTCGTTTTTGATGTTATCTTTCATCACTGTGGCATATTTCAAGTGAATTCGAGGTGTTCATTGGGTAGGTAGATGGTGCTAGCCAACACACTCGGAGGCTTGCCTTCGCAGCTTGGGTAATTTTTACACCTCAAGGCCAGTTATTATCTTCCAGAGGTATATGATTAGGTGACACCACAAATAATGTTGCCAAGTATAGTGTAGTTATTGAGTTTCTTTGTGATGCCTTGTCATTTGGTATCTCTCATCTCCAGGTCTATCTCGATGCTCAGCTAGTTGTGTCTTAGTTATATAGAGTCTACCGTGTTCATGATCTGAATTTACACCGACGATTCCTTAGGTTACGTCTCTTACAACGAAGCTTTGATTATATCACATATTTTCATGTTCCTAGGAGATTAAACCAAATTACAGATACTCTAGGTAATCAAATTTTAGATTGACATCTTGTACACATATGAAAGGACACATACATAAACATGTAAATACATTTTTTGCAAAAAGGATCCGTAAGACACAAAAGGACATAAAAATCCATATATAACATCATCATCACTAGAGTACATAGGTGGACGCAAGCGCCTCAAAAATACGACCAATAATGAGTCACGGGGCTTATGCCCTCAAAAACTATATACAAGTAGTGCTATCGGCACATAAAAAGTCTAACTTTAGTCAAGGCCTGTGAGCCCTGTTATACTGATCAATAAAGTTTTCCAAACAAAGAAACAAATGGACCCATGTCCATGGTGGCCCCACTACATGAGGCTGCATAGATGGTGGCAGGTCCTCAATATCTGCCATAGGGTCTGTGCGAGTGAGCGCGCTGAAGTTGCGATCAAATCATCTCAACACCCTCTCAGCCTCCCTGGCTAGAATCTCTCCTGCTACTGCTGGTCCCCCAGTGGCAACAGGTGTGGCTCCTGGCCAAGGATGATTCCTTTTCCTCTCATAGTCCATAGGGCACACTAGTCCTACATCTTCACAAAATAGACACATATCCATCAAATGCTCTGGTATACAAAATAAATAAATGATATATAACAAAAAATAACATAAAAATTACATATGTTTCACAAGAAAAATAAAACAATGATGTAAACTTACCCATCTCTCCTCGCTCCTCACCAGGAGGTACTGGTATCTCAAGATCTCTCGAGAAATAAATCCCAACATAGGGGTAATCCTCTATAACTGGGATCTATCGCGACAACCACATGAAGAAATTATCATCGAAGGACTCATTGGTCGTTCCACCACCCTGTCGTGGTAGTAACACTACCCATCTACAAACTGCAGGAAGAGAGGCCTGATTTCCTCATACCACTACTCGAGGACCGAAGCTCAGAACTCTTTCAAAGAAGAGAGAGAATAGAATGGTCCCAAACCCGAAGTTCCTCTGTGTTTGCGACCAACAATCTGTCAACTGCCTCTTCATACAATCTAACAATGTGGTGCTCCAGTCAAATATTTGTGCATTTAATCACTGGACTGCATAGTTCATCTGTGCATGGGATGCCTGATGTAGTGCAACAGAACCAGTAATCTGCCCAATAAGAAACATGATCACTTGTAGTGATAGGTCAGTAATCTTGCTTATGGGCACCTGTGAGCTTGAGTGGTCTGTCCCAACCTCACAGTAAATTCCTATCAATTCCTCTATGTTATGCGGTCCCAAAGGAAATGTCTGGAATTTGAATGGATCCCCTCTCCTGGAGAGGCCAGTCAAAAAATATATGTCCTCAGTCGTGGGCACCAGTGACTGCCCCTCTAACATAAATTCCTTTGCATCTGGATGCCAATAATCAACCAAGGCATTCAATAGACTAGGTTGTGCCCACATAAAAGGACATAAAAAGAACTTTAGCAGCCCACATTGCATCAAGGAAGCCACAACATTAGGGTCTTCCCAAACCAAATCACTAACCTTCTCATGCTCTCATTCTCTCCAGTGAACATACATCCTATAAAACACCAAGGTTTAGGAGGGTTAACCCTTGTTAAAAAAAATAAAAACTTTTTCATTCAATAAGGGGGTCCACGTGGGCTGTAATGCTGACAGTCGCATGTACACACGTGCAGTGTTTACTCTGCTCGAATGTACACGTGGCCTATCCTAGACAACCCACGTGGACCTAGGTCTGAACTTTTTAAGGTCGACGCCCCCCCAAAACATGGAACCCATAGAAAAAATAAAGATTTAAATTACAAGATAAGGGAGTTTGTACTTACTTGGTCCAGACAGATGGTCGTTTCGTCCATTGTAGCTCCTGGAATCACCACTTTTATTAAAGGGGATTTTTTGGCTCCAGAGTCAATTTCCAAATCAACACTGGTGATAATAAGCTGTCATCTTCTATTTATAGACTTTCTGGCCTCTTTTTGTCACTTTTTTGGCCCCCCTTATCATTTTATTTAAAACAAAAACCATTTAGAGTGATTCAGGAGTTGCATTGGAGGGGTATGATCGGGTATCGGGACAATTTTTTGGAGTTTTGGGAAAAAAATTTATGGTTCGTGGAAAAATATTAGATGATCAACTTGAGCATGTAGGATAGGTTTCCTCCTTCAATTTTGTATCTTGTTGTCTTTATCCCTTTTCCATAGGATTGATCCCATCAGGTTGTGACACAGAACCATCATTGTTTCTTTAGGAGTGTCGCAAGTTGGTGGTAGAGCTTACCGAAACACAGATGCCCTAGGTAGATACTGGTTGCATTATCGTGTCTATGATGTCTCTAGTCACTATAGGATCGGGAGTCCTTGTTGTTTTTCCTAATTATGAGTTTGAGCCTCATTTGCATGATTCCTTTTCACTCATGACCTCACCCTCGAGACTCCCAAAATACATAACGGGTCTTCTTTTAAGCCCTTTTCAGACCCTCTAAACATGAAAAGATTGTCGAGCAGTATTGTGGCCTATCATGCTCATTAAACTGATATTTGAAGTCATGTCTCTCTGGCGGTAGTTTACCCCTTTTTCAGTCTAGACGGTCAATTGTATGAACAAAGGTATACTCTATGGAACTTCAGTTCTCTAGAAGAGTACTCTTAGGTATCATTTTAACCCTTTTTCGGGCCTGAGGGACTAAATTTATGAAAAAGGAACCTCCACAGATTCCATAGTTAAGCTCTTTTCAGATTCCCTAAAATTGAAAATATCGTTGAGTGACCTTATTCTTTCACACTCGTTAAATTAGTCCAGAAGAACATTCTTGACAGAGTCCATAGTTAAGTTTTTTTCAGACTCCTTGAAAATGAAAAAATGGACAAGTGATCTTGTCTTTATCACACTCGATAAAATGATTTTGAATAGACATCTTGTCGGTGCTAGTTTACCCCTTTTTCGAACTGACTAGACTACCTTCGAAAAAGGTACCCCAATGGAGTCTCCTTTTACGTATTTTCAGACTCTCTAAATATGAAAAACCGCCAAGCTTACCTTCTCTGGGCTTGTTAAAATTACATCGAAGGATGTTACCATTGTGTTTTTTGTTAACCGCGTTTCCATACCTGCATCTTTGGTCTAAATGTCAGCTCCATGTTGCTCTCAACTGAACCATCTGAAGCATACCTTATATGCAAGCCTTGTAGCACTTTGCCTCTGTGTCTTAACACCTTTGGTCCCCAGAGGATTTTTCCTGAGTATCATTGTTCTGAACATCAGTATTGTCCTTGCACCTTGAACTTGTATGTTTGTACCACTCATTCCTCCATTGTAATGTAACATTCTTTTATTCCTTTTTCCAAAAAACAAATCATTGAAAAAGACAAAAAAATCAAATATACCCCAAAAAGAGGAAGGGAAATGTATTTTCATTATTGGCAGCACAATAAGTCACCCTTGTATAAATCACATCTGTTCGTTTGTTCGTTAAACTCTAGAATTTAATACGACCTTAGGAAGTTGTTCTCACTACATAGAGCTGTGTCCTCCTCCATTTGGTTATTCTTCCAAACGTATGGAGAGTTTGCGTTGCCTACCGCCTCGTAAACTTATATTAATGCCATACTGCCCGAGTCTCATCATTTGTCGTGTTGTTGTCCAAGGGAAGTTGTTACCAAGCCTGATTCGGCCCCTCTGTAGTTTGTCTCTTTCCCTCATACCCGACCATCCTGAACATCCAATCAAGTCTTTTTTTGAAATCAATGAATCCTTCAGTCTGATCATCAAGATTCTCCAAGTCCATGACCGACGAGCCATTGAAGACCTCTGGGTAGTGAAGTCATACACTCATATTACACTCATACCCAATTTTTGAATATTTTGAAGTTGTTTCTCGAGCTCATTTCCAACCATCAGGCCTTATCAATTTCTAAGAATATGGATACTCTATATGTATATCTTTTGTGATTTCGAGATCTAGCTCCATTGTGTATCGTTCGCAACTACACTTTATATAGTTATACGACATGGATATACAGTGTATTTGATTGGTAGCCATGAGTTTATTCTATCCTGATCATGGGTATGCCCGCCTTAGTGAGACAATTTTTATTTTTTGCAGATGATGCCTCCTGATTTCTGGTCCCTGGGCTCACTTGTTCATCACATCAGTAAAGAATGGTAATGTATTTCGGCCATCAGATGCTCTTCTGACCTCACACATTAGTGGGCATCTTTTATAACCCTAATTTGCACCATACATGCTTACCTGGCATCAGGCCATCTCAGATTCCTTCTTTGCCAAAGCACTGCTAAACAACTCTTCCTCAAAACACTTTTTATAAAGGCTCACACACCCTGCTCTATTACTACATGCATGTACATGCTTGCTGACCCAAAACAACTCGCGTGTACCTACAAAAGCATGAAAAAAGTAAAGTTGCCGACGTAACACACAACTTTGGGTGACTTAACTAAACCTTCTGGCCATGCATGGCCAAGGGTTCATCCAAATACCTAGCTTCTTCTAGCCTATAAAAGAAGGGTTAGGGGTCCCATTTGGAAGAGGGGAATCATAGTAAAGAAAATGTACCCGATTGCACATTCCCTTTGTCCCAACCCTTTAGCCATCCTCATGCAAAGAGACATACAGAGCAAAGAAGTTGGAGGACTGTTGAAGAGGATCCTAGGACCAGGTTTGTGGAGAAACGACTGGCTTCATCATTGTAAGTTGGATTCTTGAAGTTAATAATAAAGAGATACTTTTCCCGTCCCACCATATGAGGTTTTCATGGTTTATTGCACATATGTTGATTGAATCTCTAACACGTTAATCTATATATATAATGCATGTGGAGTTATTTGTTTGTCTTGTGTGAATGTAGGTCAGCCTTGGGAGGAGAGATGCAGTCAAAGAGAGATCAAGCGTAAAGAAGGATCAACATCAAATGCTCGAAATAAGGTATGCTCACTTGATATTCTTAACTATGTATTTGCTTAAGAATAATTGGGATTAGGTCCGGGACGATGGTAGAAAGTAGGAATCTTTAGGTCTTTTCTACATGCATATTTAAACCATATGTGCTAGTCCGTAGAGGGATTTCCCAATCACAACACCTAGAACAAAAACGGTTGGTTAAGAGGTGGAACACCCCCCGTAGTGACAGTCGTGAAGGAAATATGAGTATTCCCTGAAGAAGTAGCAATGTTTGCTTCCATTGTTTCTTGTAACACTACCTGACGCTTGTAAGGTAGAACCTGTATGACGATGGGCACCGATAGATCAATGATGGGAGGGTTATACGGACCAAGAGCTTCTACTCCGACTTCAGAAATGATTGGTTCCTCTAGAATAAAATGTTCTCCTCTCAAAGATGTGTCGAACACAGTTTACTATAACCCGCCTGTCTCAAAAGACCCTTGCTGGTCTAATTTCCGCCTTAGTGGTGGTGGGGGGGTTCAAGGTCAACCGACGGTAGGCCCAAAAGCCTCCGCAACCAGCGGAAATCCTGATCCTCCACTATGTGTGAGTATCAAAGACACACTAGGGAAATCTATAATCGTTTGAAAACCAACATGCACTAGAAAAAGTACCAATGAGATAAAACAAGCAGTCACTAGCTAGTTGGAAGAATAGTTACAAAAACCATCACTAGAGAAACTTATCGGTGCAAGTGGAACTCGAATACGAAATCACCCTCTAGGTATACTCTGCAAATAATGGCCCTATGTCTGTCCTAGGTACCGTGGTATACTCCCGCAGTCACCTGTGGAAATCACTATAAAGATAGGCAGCTAGGTTTCTAGCGCACAAATAATCACTAGGCGGGTACAATTGACAGTTGGGTGGACCACAATGAGCAGGGTATCAAGCCCGAAACCTATAAAGGGTATCAAAAGCAAGTGTTCCAGAATATGAATGAGGACCTCAAACAAATTTGAGACCCACAAAGCTCCGTGGAAAATGCAATCAACGAAATCCCAAGACAAGCCCTCTATATGCGTTCCCCACTACGCTTGGTCCAACTTTGGAGGGGTTATCTCCACTACCTTTCCTTACGCAACCTCATGTTTAGCACCTGTGTTAGAGGGGGGTCCCAGATAACTTTCACGATACTGGAATTTTGACACTCCCTAACACAGACTTGTATGTTTGTTTTAGCAACCTTAAAGAGTTTCCTCTCTAATCCTAAATCAAGGCTGTAGCCTAGACTTGTTTATGGACCCTACAAACATAAAGTCTAGTTGGTTTTAATTAATTGTTAATTTTAGTGGTTTTTTTTAGGTCATAGGAGATGAAAATGAAACCAGTGATTTTTTTGAGTGACACAAAGAGAAGAACATGCAATGTCTAAAAACAAAGTACTTCTTCAAAAAATAAAGATTTGCAACTTAACAGTCTTTAACCAACTTTTCGAAAATTATTCCTAAGATCTTTTAACAGAAAACTCAAAATAAGATTTCACTTGACTATGAGCTACTTATTTTCCTAAGTCGACATCCAAGAAATTACGAAATAAATCTTTTTCCTAATGATTAATGCAAACAACCAACTACTTAAACAAAGAAAAAATCTAGCTTCTCTTTTTCTTTTTTATGCTTCAAAAACAAGAAAATTTAGAACTATATGTCTTCTTCTTTTCTGAAGCAAAAAGTTAAAAAAAATAAAAATAAAGATACTACAAGGACAAAAAGGACTTCTGGACAACCACAAACCATGGGGAGTTACTGACAACCAAAAAGGCAGATCAGATCGACTCACTATCTCATCAAAAAACCTAGCAAAGAAAACAGAGGAAAATTTTCAATGAAAAAGCAAGCTATGCTGGAATCCAACCTAAGCTAAAATTGCTATGATAGAGACCATAATGAAACAAGAAAAAACCTGGGAAGTGAATCTTTACAGGGAAGAGGATGACTGCCTCCTCAAAATTTTCTAGACAGGCATGCGACTGTCACTTCAACAACCAACGTATGCACATGGGCTGCCCAACGACAGGACGCATATGCAAGCATTTAGGCTCACTGTTATCACTGAAATTTCATCCGCACATGGTTACAAGAACTCAACATCGTCAACCAGTAATGAAGTCATTCATGAACCTGAATTAATACCACAACATTAAAAAAGGTCAAAAAACTATACAAAGTAGTGAAAAATTGAAGAGCGCTTTGCAGACATTGGGCGCGTGCGCACATGTGCAGAACATGAGCATAGAAATCGCACATATGCGCACGATGCACGAATGTTAGCGCAAAAAGCCGTGCACTTGCTAAACGACGCATTTATGAAAGTGGTCGGCCTCCCAACCACTTATGGTTCAGCTGCCAAGCCGATTTGACCCTCAAATCTGGGCTGGATCCGACTGGTGGGCTGGTCAAAGACCTAATAATGCCCTAAATGGCCTCTTTCCACACTACAAAGAAGTTACACAATAACCCAATGCAATGCTATAAAAAGCCATGAATGCACCTCATTTTCTCAAGGAATTCAAAGTAATGTTATGCTGCCTATATTGTTTTAAGGACTCCATCCTTGACAATAGCACATTGGCACCATTACATTGGGCAATCCATCTCACCATTGAGTGGATTTGTAAAGAGTTCTTTCATCACCATTTTCCATTTTCTTTGTTGTAAGAAGAGCTAGCTAGTGAGGGTCCAAGAGCCTTCCCTTGGAGGAAGAAGGGACTCATAGTCCCCTTTCTTCTTGGTGCTTTGTTTTCATCAATATATCAGCCTCAAACATTGGTGACATGGGTATTTTTGTTCTTGTTATTTCTATGTCCCTATGCTCATGATTTTAATTTTTATTGCATCTATTAGTCTAATTCTTAGTTATAGTTTTTGTTTTCTTTCTCTAACTCTTTTCTCTACAACTGTCCTGCTCAGTAGACCCAACTGAGCTTGCAAGCACCTCCTATTTACTCACCAAGGTGACGAAAGAGGCACAACACCCACTACAGGCCGCGTGTGCCTCTGTTTCTCCTCAAAAGAAGAAATACAAGCAACTAAGATTAGGGAGGGAGTACTGGTATTGAAAACCAAAACCCCTTAAAGGTACAAAAACTTACTCTTGACAGAAAAAGATGCAAGGAAACTTGAGAAAACAAATCTAATATGAGGTTATACCTAGGCTATAGACTGCAACAACAGAGACCCAGAACTAGATCCAGAAAACCCCTGAGAAGGATCACTTATGACAAGTTAGAGGATGGCTGCCTCTCTTCAAAAAGAAATATTATGGACTTAGACACACTATTGATCCTTCAACAACCAATGTATGTATGCGGTCTAGGTGAAGTTAGGGTGCATGTATATGCGTGTAGGCCTTAAACAAGCCACATATAGATTTGTAGCTTCCCAGAAAAGAAAAAACATCCAAGCAAAGAAAGAAGGGAGTATTGGTATGGAAGACCAGAATCCCTACTAGCTCAGACTTTTGCAGAAACTCAGAAAAAAGTTAATAAAACCAATTTAAAATACCCAACAAGTATCCCCAAGAACCCTAGAGATCTCCCCAGTACGGTTTCCATTTCTGTTGTGGGTGGGAAATCCCCCTACGGACTAGCACTAAGGGTTTTGTAATGCATGCAAAAATGACCTAAAATCTCCTACTTTTTACCACCATCCCAATCATAAACCCCATTATTCATACGCAAATACAAGGTTAAAAAGATAAAATTATTGTACCTTAGTTTCCATGTTTGATGTCGATCTTTTAACGTTTGGTCTCTCCTTGAATGCAATTCTCCTCCCAATGCTGACCTGCATCCATAAAAATACAAACAAAGAACTCCACATGCATATGATCTATGAACTAATGGGTTAGATATTTTATCAATATATAATCAAAGTTAAAAAGTGAAAACGTCATATGGTGGGACGAGAAAAGTAATTATTTTTATTAATTTCACAAGAGTAACCTTACAATAGTGAGATCGACGACTGCTCCTCGAATTTGGTCCCGGGCTCCTCTTCAACTATTTTCTACCTTCTTTTGTATATTCTTCTCTTCAAACACTAACTGCAAAAGGTTGGGACAAAGGGAATGCGAAATCGGGCAGAGTTTCTTTACAATTATTTTCCTCCTTCCAAATGGGACCCCTACCCCTTATTTTATAGGCTAGAAAGGGCTAGGTATTTGGTCGAGTGACTGGCTATAGGCAGTCAAACAGTTTAGGTAACTTACCCAAAACTATGAGTTTCATCTGCAAGTTTCCATTTTTTGTGCTTTTGTCGGTATACACGGGTTGTAGTGTGATAGCCAGCGTATACACGCATGCAGTAGTGGATCAGGGTGCGTTTCCTTAAAAGAGGGTGTTTTTAAGAAGAGTTGTTTGGTAGTGGCTTGGCAAAAGATGTAAAATGAGATGGCCCGATGCTAGGTAAGAATATTTTATGCAAATTAGGGTTATAACAGATGTGCTAACGGCCAACTTCCCCATGCTTCGAGTGCCAAATGGAGTGTCAGATGGAGGTCTAGATGAAGGCCTGGACGAAGGACTGTATGGAAGGTCGGATCACATTTTTGGCATGTTGCAAGAAAACAAGAAATGTTAGAACATTGTAATCATTCAAATGAATATGAATTAACATAAAACCATTGCAAAACGATGATTACACATGCCTCATGCTGTTCCATGGTGAATTGATGCACAAATCTTGATAATACCTTTAAAAATGGATAAATAAGAGCACATAATGTATAATTTTCGTATGAAAAAAGAATTTGGTCATTCAAAAAAAAATCAAAACACCAAATCAACACTCCTCTCCCTTTACCATTTGTTCAATACAAACCTAGAGCATCCCATGCTATTGATGGGATGATTGGGTCCATGGCCTATAATCACTGATACACTCCATCAATACCCAACTTTGGGGCCAATCCTTAGCAACCACCATATGGGGAAAGCCCATACTACCCTCTACCACCACACCAACCACCATTCATGGTTCCCCCTCCTCCAATTATGGAACTACTAGTACCTTGCCCCTCCATTCCCCTAGTGCTCATGTAACATGCGGTCCCTCTACTACCCTCAACATATAATCCTACCCCTATGGGGGGAAACTCCACTTCATAAAACCAATATGTACCTCTCCAAGGTAACCCTTACTAACCCTTCCCTAGTCCCCCTCAACCTGTTGCCCCAACACATGGGCATCAATAGGAAGGAATAAATTTTATCCAACCTTCACCTATTCAAGAAATTCAATCTTTTAAACAATTAAATACAACAAATCCCCCTAATCCTCCCAAAAATAACCAATGAAAAGGGAAAAATATAAACCAAGGACAAGGAGGAAACCCGCAATAGCCAAATCCCGCAGCAGGGGGAAACCAAAATTAGGTCAACCAAAATCCCCAAGTGGGAAATAACAATGGAAAAACACACTAAGGAAGGAAAAATAACCTTTGAAAAAACTTCCCATGTGCATTATGTGGTGAGTATGACCATTACACCCATCATTTCCCGCAAATACCTGAGTTCAAATGAATGAAGGAAGCTACAAACCCCACCTACCCTCCTTTCCTCAAAGGACCACCACAGGTAGCTCGCAACTACATACCACCGCCACAATTGGTTGTGTTTCAAAACTAAATCCATCATGAATGATTCATCAACACATAACCTGGCATCACCTCATGCCAACATCAACAAGGAAATTTCCCTCCCCCAGAGAAATCCCATCCTGGTAATACCACCGATTGCAGTATCCTCCTCACCACTGAAGAGGAAATCCTTTTTCAAACTCGCAATAAAAAATATGGTACACCTCGTGATCCATAAACCTCCACCTTGAATGCCCCCTGTTGGTTTCCATTCTTCCTATCTACTTTTTGGCCAACTCAGGGTCAGTTCTAACAGGTTTCCAACAAAACCAACTAAAACTATCGACCCTCCTGGTAAAACAGAATGAAAAAAAGAACATAGAATGTACTACGCAGTCTCACCCGAGATAGTTCTATGGGTAACTGAAAATAAAAAGTGCTTACATTCTAGGAAAGAGTCGGGATCTGGGATTGCAACTCATCCTCTATGACCTTGATCTCATTGTTCCTTTTATTATTCTTAAGATCCATTCATCTTCTAAATCTATGCATGCATTCTAAAAGATCCAACATATGACAGATATAACTAAATCATACACTCATTCATTCATATAAATACAACCAGAAGGTAAATATACCATAAACACAAAAAATAACACGAGTTTTACCATGGTTCACCTGCTACTGGGCTACCTCCACAAAGATTTGTCTTCCTAGGCTCTTTTATTATGTTGCTTCAAAGTATGGTGTCACGTGCACTATAATTTTGATCATACAGCCACAAAACAAGTTCCATAACCTTTGCGAGGATGACTATATCGCACCAGGATCCTCAACATGTGATATAACCCTTAAGGTCTAACCACTTGACTCTCCTACAACTCAAAAACATACACAAGCATCTCAAATATTACAGTAGTTTGTTGGATCATGTTGTCATTGATGCCAACGGTTTGATTGATTGATTGTTGTGAATGGATATATGTCAAGTGGAATCATATTCATATGATGTCATGCATATATGGATCAATGAGTTGTCATTGATACATGATGAATATGGATCGATATGGTTTCCTTGATAAATGATGCATAGTTTGATTAATGTAACGATGACTCATTATTGTCTTATCATGGTTGATAAGGTACACAAATGGATGAACTCCAAAGTGGTCCCCTTATGGTGAAATACCTCACAGGAAGACGCTTTATGGTTGATTTATCCTAGAAGAATGGTTGGATAACCCATGTTTGATTGTGGAATAATGAGATGAAGATCAATGAAGTTGTTGGTGAAACTATCCTAGATGGATAGTTCTTGTCATGAAATTTCTGGTGGTATGTGGAATGTCACATAACTCCTCATGGTTTGAGAGTTATGGCCTTATGAAGTTAGAGGACCCCCATATGATGGCTTGAAGCTCCAAAGGTCAAAGAAGTCAAAGTGATTGAAAAGAAGAAAACATTATTTAAATAATAAAGTGAAGTGGAAAAGAAGAAATTATTATTGAAATGATAAAGTAAAATGACAAAATCAAGAAGGAATATTTAAATGGTAAAGTAATGGATAACTTTCTATTTATGGAAAGTGGTTAACCCTAAAATAAGGAAAATAGGTTAAGTGACCTAGAAATGGGTTAAGTGGCCAAGAAGTGGGTTAAGTGACCTAGAAGATGAAGAGTATAAATAAGAGGAAAGGGTCTCTTGTGAATTGTACATTTTTTTGGGAGTATCTTGTGTGTATCTTTTGTGAGTATCTCTTGAGCATGATTGAAGATATATTCTGAGAGAGAGAGAGTATCAAAGTTTCAGAAATGTCTAAGATCTTGACAGAAAAAGTCTTAGATCTTCAGAAACCCTATTTTCTAAGGTATACATGGGATGTAATGGGCCATAACGCGTACACACGTGGGATGTATGAAGACATGGCCCATATAATGGATAAAGTCATGGAGATTTGTGTTTGAGATGATGAATGACTACTCAAGATTAAAGAAGGTTCCATATCTGCACTCTACGGGCTCAGATCTGCCACAGAGATTTTGGTATGGTGATATTATTAACTTGATGGATATTCTTGTTTGTTTGGTGAATGCTTAAGGAATTCCTGGTATGGTTGTTATGATATGGTTTGAATTGGTTGATGGGGTGAGCAACACTCTTATGATTCAATATTGATATGATATTTATAGTATACTAGTTGTTTACAGATGTTTGAGTAGCATTTATATTGTATGATTGAGAAGCATGAATAAGCTATTGGAGAGTTTGGATGTGTTGTGACTGGCTGGTGGTCAGTTTGGATAGTGAAAGATAGAAGAGAATGTGATTGCAAGGAGCAGAGTATCCAAGCATGTGAAGAAAAGAGAAACCCTGGTTGATCAGAAGTGTACGCATGTTACATTATAGACTAAACACATACATATGCGGGTTGTAGTGAGCCAGGGCACATACACATGCGGGATGCACTAATGACAGGTCGCGTACCTATGACAGATTGATATCTATGGAGGATTGTTGCCTCATCTCAGTTGGTGCTGAGGATGTAAGATGAGTCTTGCATATAGAGCTCGTGTTCTTGTAGAGTTGTACTCTATTCAGTTGTTGTTGATAAACCCCAAGGATTTTAGTCTGTAATAAAAAAGAAAAATTGTACATACATCTTATGTTCTTTGAGTTCCTTGTGGTGATGAATTTTTGATGATATACTACTGATATATTTAGTTGATATGTGTTCACATATAACTGGTTATAAATCAAAACAACGAGTAATGAATAAATGTTGCATGCTAACTAATGAGTTTTTTGTAAGAGGGGAGTTTTGGGAAAAATAGCCCCACACTCATTCACCCCCCCTCTAAGTGTGGTAGGTGTGTCCAGCATAGTCCTCCTTACCAAACATTAAAAAACTTGGGAACCTCCACCTAGACCTCCTAGGTACTTATTTATACTAATTTTTATCTTATCATCCATTACAATCTCTTACAAGAACCCTAACCCTAACATGGCTAGGTTTTCCTGCATGCGTTCCTTGCAAGCTTTCCTCCTTTGCATGAATCTTTTCCTCGCATGTGTTTCTTTTCCAAATTAAGCTTTATTTTCCCAAAATGGACTTTTCCTCAACATTGGCCTGTGCCCAACAGGACCCCAACACTGACATGTGGCTTGTCCTGAGCTACCTAAGGAGTGAGTGCTCCTTCGACAACCTCTACTGCGTTGTGGAACTTGTTTTCATGTTCCCTTCCTCTTGAATGGACCTGTGTGGCCTTGTTTGTAAGTGATTCTAATGCTTTCATTGTGATATCCTCTAGGATCATTGTCGCACACTCTCCTTGTGCTTGCACAATGTTCTTCTTCTCCTCCTCCAACTGCGAGATCATATGCACTGCTTTCTCTTGAAGGGGCTCCATCTGCGCCTGTCTTTCCTGCCTCTATATCTGTGCTACTTTTAACTTTTCCTGTATCTTCTTCATATCTTGTGTTCCTTTCAACTGCTTTGTGATGCTCATTATCTTTATCCTCTACTTGAGATCATGGATTACTGCACTTAATTTTCCTTTTTCTTGGTCCCACTGTTGGACTTGCTCATCTTCCTCCAACACTGTCCAAAGTTGCATTGATCTGTCAAACAATCTTGCTGCTGTGTTCACTTGTTTCTCCATTTCAGCCAGTTGGAGTGCAACTTTTTCTTTCCTCTACTGTCGAACCTCAGGTGGGGCTGGGGGATTGAGATTCTTTTTTATCTCCTCAATCTCTTGATTTCATTGGTAAATTTTATACGCAATGAGGTTTATATTATCCTCTGCACTTCTCTCTCCTACCTACACATTGTCAGAGATTCAATTATATTCCACTGTTAATCCCTGCTCTAGCCTGACTGCGCCTTCCTTCTCTTCTTCCTTTTCTTTCATCAACTAGCCGCATGTGATCTGGAGCATCTCTGCGACTCCTATGCCCACCTCTAGGTTTGTGGCATATGTGCATGCCCTATATTGTACTTCATGCATGACGTTGGCTTGTAGTCTGTATAAACCCTTTGATGGAATGTGCGCCATCACCATCTCAAGTTTTTCTACTTCTTCCAGGGGTTTCTGCGTTGTCTCCTGATCGAATATGATCATTTGATGAATTATGGTGAATGTTTCTCTACCCTAGACAAAAAACTGCACAGTCTCTTCACCCTCTTTCTGCACATATGGTCTCTGTGTCTTCTCATGTGGCTGTGTTGTGGAATGTGACTCCACCCATCCCCATAGTTTTTGAAGGTTGTCCTGTACCTATAGGATCTTAGCCATAATATCCTCCCTCTGCACCATTGTAGTCCTGACCACTTCCTGACTTTTGTATTGTGCCTTATCCATGATGATCTATACATAGTCCCATGTGAGGGTGATGTCGAGATCCTTTGTATCGTACTTTCTTTTATTGCTTGCGTATTTTCCCTGTGTGGGATTTCTTGTCATTTGTGAGGGCTCTACCTTTGTTTTTGTTCCTTGGTATGTTTCCTTTGGAGCTTGTGTTGTTTCCTTCTGCACAGTAAGTGGATGGCTTCAAGTTATAGTTATTGTGGGCATTCTCCTTGGCCTTTTTGGTACTGCGCTACTCCCACTTGGTAGGGTTCACGCTGTGGTTGTCCTGGTGTTATGAGATGGAATACATATTCAAGATTACATGCCTGCTTCAGTCGTTTATTTAGACTTGGAGGACTACTTTGTGCCTGTTCTCGTGGCTGGTTTTTCTATTGGTAGTTTCCACTATGCATCCCAATCCTTGATAATCCACTCAACTTGCTCCCACATGACGCAATACTACATCTTTATCCATTCCTTCTTAGGATCCTTTGTGTCTTGGATCCATATGTGATGTCGGGATTCCTTGAATCTAGCTATCCCCTCTATCTCCTACATGTCCAACATAGGTATGTGTCATACATTTGCATTGCGCTTCTTGATTTCTTATAACTGTTGGATTACTAAGACAGGGGGTGAATTAGTAATAGCGTAATTATAATCCTTTTTCTTCAAATAATCCAAGTGTTATATCAATGTAGAATTATTATCCAATAATGAGCAATAATAAATGAACAATCACACACATTCATAGTACACTAGTGTTTTACGTGGAAACCCAAATCAGGAGAAAACCACATAACGATTGTTCTTATATGTCTTGAAGAATTACATTCATTGGAAGCACCAACGTCCTTTGTTTTCCATCTGCAACTCGAAGGAGGATCCAAGCCCCTAGTTTCTCAGGCTATAGCCTGAGGGAAGCTCCAACTCCCCAATTCTCTGGCTATAACCAGAAGGAGGCTACAACCCCCTATGTTCGTCGGCTACAATCAGAAGGTGGCTACAACCACCTGTCCTTGCCCCGTCCAACCGCCCTGAAGTAGAAGTAGAATGATGGAACCACTGTCAAACTATCACTGTGAGATATACCATTGTAAACCTGTGCCAATAAACCTAAACCATGCATCAACCATATATTATCCTATACCTCAACCTGTAATCAACCTGTATCATAAACAAGTGCATCAACTATGCACCAACCTGTACCAAACAATCTGTAATCAACCTGTACCATAAACAAGTGCAACCAACCATGTTCCAAGTATGTACCAATCATGTGTCAACTACTCATCAACTATGACTCATCAATATGTACAAACATCATCAAATGTACACCTCATGTATGTGCCAACTCATCAACTACTTGTCTCAACTATGTACCCTACTTGTACCTCAACCAAAATCCCTCATCAATTTCACCATCCAAATATGATTTATAACTCTATAATAGACCTGGTGTATATGCTCACATACCTTGTTAAATTCTGGGTTATTCTAGAAATATACCTTGTAGAGCGTGCCCCACACGAAATATTTGTTGAAACGATTTGAAACTTATAAAGAATCATCAAAATAATTTATCCTTCCTTGAATTTCGGCCTTCTTTTCTTCACCTTCCCTCTGAAATTCAGTTTAGATATACTTTGGTTACCTCAGACACCTATAGGTATTCAATATTCTCAAGTGTATCTAAAATGAGAGATCCTTGCCTCTTATTTATACTCTCCAAGTAGCTTCCTTAAAAACATCTTCTAGTTCACTTTGCCCACTTTCCTTATTTTAGGGTTAACCCACTTCTAATTTCTCCATTAAATTTATTATTTAAATAATTTATTTTGTATTCACTTTGAATTATAGTACACTCATTAATTCACTTTATTATTTACCTTCTAAAATCTATTAAACCACTTTGACTACTTTGACCTTTTGGGGCTTCTACATGACTTAAGAGGGTCCTCCAACTTCGTAAGGCCATAACTCTCAAATCGTGAGGAGTTATGTGACGTTCTAGATACCACCAGAAATGGAATGAAATGTACCATCCACATAGAATAGTATTACCTACAAATATATCAAAACCCATACCATTATACATCAAACAAACTTGGGTCCAGTACCTAAACCTGGGTTCTCCAACTTCCCATGGCCATAACTCTCTAACCGTGAGGAGTTATGTGACGTTCCACATACCACCAGAAATGGAATGAAAAGAAATATTCATATAGGATAGTTTCAATGACAAATTCAGTGACCTTGATCTCATTATTCCACAAATAAGCATGGTTTCTCTAACCATACTTCTAGGATAACTCAATCTGCAAAGCGTCTTCCCGTGAGGGCTTTCACCATAAGGGGACCACTTTGGAGTTCATCAATTTATACTTATTATCAAACATGACAAGACAATAATGATTCATATTTACATTAAAAAATCTTTTGTCCATTACCCAAAATTTGTGCTACGGGGCTTTCTTCAAGGGTTGACATCAATGAAAACCAACCTTAATAAACAATCTCCCCCTTTGGAATTGATGGAAACACTTTGATGAAATACTGAAATCATATCACTCATGCTCCCCCTGGAACCATGCATTTGTCCTCTGCATCTAATAAATTTTCTCCCCCTGGAACCATGCCTCTATCCTTTGCATTTGATAATTTTTCTCCCCCTGGAACCATGCCTCTGTCCTCTTCATCTGATAGATATCTCCCCCTTTGTCATCAATGGAAAATGTATCTTTCCATCTAGGGATGATCCCCCTAGATGAACTGTCTTCTTATGGTTCTTCCTCGTGTATATATAAGAAATACAAGATAAGCATTCAAAATAATTCTTTTTGGAGTAGAAATAACTCTGAGTCTCTAGAGAATATACTCAAAGGTTTCCCGTGGAAGTGGTTTTGTAAAGATGTATGCCACTTGTTCTTTTGTGCCTACATACTCAACTCTGTTGTTCTTTTCTGCAACCTGTTCCCGTAAAAAGTGATACTTGATTCGAATGTACTTCTTCTTGGAGTGCATCACTGGATTCTTTGAGATATTGATGTCACCTGTATTATCACAATAGATTGGAATGGGCTCATCATACTCAACTTTTATATCTGTCAAAGTTTGTTTCATCCAAAGAACCTGTGTACAACATAATGTTGTTGTAATGTACTATGCCTCAGCCGTAGATAAGGATACTGCTGATTGTTTCTTGCTTAGCCATGATACCAAACACTCACCCAAGTAGAATTCCACTCTACTAGTGCCTATTTGGTCATCAATACACCCTACCCAATATGCATTTGTGTAGGAAATAAGTGATAGATCGTTTCCTTTTGGATACCATAATCCAAACTCTTACGTTCCTTTGAGATATATGAAAATCCTCTTCACTGCTAATACATGCAATTCCTTTGGTGTTGCTTGAAATTGTGCCACCTATCCAACTACCTGCATTACATCTGGTCTGGATGTTGTCACATATAGTAGGCTGCCAATCATTGACCTGTATTGCCTCTGATGTGTAGACTTTGAATCATCATCTTTGCTCAACTTGCAACTAGTTTTCATGGGAGTGATAACTGGTTTGCAATCTTCCATACCGAACCTTTTTATCATTTATCTTCTATACTTGGTTTATTTGGCGTATCTGAAGTCTCAGAAATAAGGATAGTTCTCAAAGTAATGACATTTCAAATTCATTCTTCATATCTTTTGCAAATTTATGGCTTAACCTGTCATCATCACTACCAAAAATAATATCATCAACATAAACTTCAATTAATAAAATATTACCTTGACTTACCTTGATGTAGAGGTTGTTGTTTACACTTCATTTTTTGAACCCTGCCTATTGCAGATACTTATCCAGTCTAGAGTACCATGCTCTAGGAGCCTGTTTTAGACCATATAAGGCCTTCTTTAATTTACACACATAATCTGCATTTTTTGACAACTTAAATCCTTCTGGTTGTTCAATGTAGACCTCTTCTTCAAGTTCCCCTTTCATAAAATCTGATTTTACGTCCATTTGATATGTTTAAATATTTTTGGAGCATGCATAAGCTAAAAGAAGACAGATTTCTTCCATTCTGGCAATTGGGACAAATGTCTCTTCAAAGTTGATTCCTTCAACCTGTGCATATCCTTTACATACCAATATATATTTGTTCCTTGTAACCTATCCATCTTCATCCAATTTATTCCTGAAGACCCACTTTTTGCCGATCACATTCTTATTCTTTGGTCTTGGAACCAGTTCCCAAGTGTCATTTTTCTATGGTCTACTTTTTTCATCAATTGTTACGCTGATGCTTTCCACTACTTTGTTCAATCTTAGATTGTAACACTTGTATGATTTACTTATACTTGAGTAACCAACAAGTACTCCTTTTTCCACATGAGAGTCAAACTTTCCCATTCTGCCATCTTCTCTTTTGATATATCATTTGCTTCCAAAAACTCTGAAGTGCTTTACATTTGCTGGTCTTCCTTTCCATAGTTCGTAAGGAGTTTTGTCAGTATTGGTATTAGAGCAGGTTCCTTCAGAAATAAGTTTAACCACTGAAAGGTAGATCATAGAGAGTACCAACTTGTATAAAAATGAAATACCACAGTTTGGTGGACATATGTATGCTTTTTGGAGCATAAGGATGAAGACATATATACATGCACAGGGATTTCAAGTTTGGAAATCAATTGTAGATGGATACACAATACCAACAATTCCACCAATAAATGACAAAGCAGTGGAACTCAGTGAGAATAATTCCAAAGCCAAAAATGCACTTTTGAATGGTCTCAATGATGCAGTATTCACCAAATTTTCACATTATAAATTTGCTAAAGATATTTGGGACAATCTTTGAAATATTTATGAAGGAGATACAAAATTCAAAGAATCAAAGCTTCAAACTTACAGAGATCAGTTTGAACAACTAAAAATGAAGGAATATGAGAATATTGTAGCCTACTTCTTAAGATTCGATGAAATAGTGAATGAAATCATAGGATTGGGAGAAGAAATCGAAGAATCTGTAATTGTTCAAAAGGTACTAATATCTCTTCCTATGAGATTTAACCCTAAGATATCAGCACTAGAAGAAAGATCAGATCTAAACTCAATAAGCATGGACAAACTACATGGAATATTCACAGCAAATGAAATGAGAACTGAACAGGAAAATCCAGATGTAAAAGAAGCATCCTTCAAAGCATCCAAAAGTTCAAAGCAAAAGAAAAAGGAACAAGAATAATATAGTAGCAACAATGATGTCTCAGAAGATGATGAAGAAGTGGCCAACTTCGTTAAAGGACTGAACAAGGGAACCAACGATAGGTATAGAGGTACAATTCCTTTAATTTCTTTTAATTGTGATGGTATTGGTCATTTTTATAACAAATGTCCTCATGATAAAAAGAGAAATGGTGAAGATTACTCAAAAGGAAAACACATATATAAAGGAAAAAAAACTATAAAGAAAGTTTTCAAGAAAATTCTATGCACAAAAGAAGACATCTCATCATCAGATGAAGATGAAGTCAGTGAGACAGAAAGAGTTCTATTCATGGTAGTAAAAGACTTTGACAAATAAGACTCCAAAGGAGAATATGAAGAATCTGAAGAAGAATATGAAGAAGTCGAAGAAGCAGAATTTGACTATCAAGAAGAACTAATGTGTGCCATGGAATTTATTAGAAGAGAAAATAAGAAAAACAAGAAACTACAAGAAGAACTAGACAAGAAAAAGGATACCCGAGAACTAGAACAAATGATCACAAAATTGAAGGTTCAAATAGAAGAAGATAAAATAATTGATGAAGCACTCAAATAAAAGCTAGAAGAAAAGGACATGATCATTGGAAACTTGGAAGCAAAGATTGTCACACTGAGAAAGGATATTCAAAATAAAAATATGCATAATAGCTCAAAAGTTCCGGATGACATTATCAGTAGTCAAAAATCTCATCATGACAAGTCTGAGCTTGGATACAATGAGATAGAAAATGGATCAAGCTCCAAAACAACAGAGGAAGAAACATATCTAAAAATGTACGCAGAAACAATCAAAGGGGATAGAAAGATATGAAAGGAAGATTACAAGGACACTCCTCCACCAAGAAGATTCAAATTTCATAATCAACAAAAGACAGATAGGCCTCAAGAAGAAGAAGGATTCATAAGAGAACCTCCTTTCATAAGATCTTCAACTCCCAGGTATCAAACTATATTTTTTGGTTTATGTTATGCATATAATAATTTTGGACATAAATATGGAATTGCAGAGCTAACAACAGGAGCAATAACAACTTTGAGAGTCATACACAAAGGGGTTATTCAAGAAGACCTAGTGAAACATATAGAAGAAGTTACAACATGTTTGAATCTTTGAGCACTGAAGTGGAATGTTACAAATGTAACAATTTTGGACACGTGGCCAAAGATTGCAGAATGAAAGTCCTTCATAAAGAACCTCAACATAATAACAACAGTCACGGACAAGAACCTCAGAAAACAACATGGATAAGAAAGAAAGATCAATATAGAAATGAAGAATGCACAATTGCTCTAATAACTAAGCAGAAGAAACACAGTTGGTATGTTGACAGTGGATGTTCAAAACACATGATTGGTGATAGAGACAAGTTTCTTACATTACGGAAGAAAAGAGATGGATCAGTGTCCTTCGAAAATGATGATTCAACCAAAATCATTGGAAAAGGCACAGTCCGAATTGGGAACAAGAATGAAAAGGCAAAAAATGTTCTACGAGTAGAAGATATGAAACATAATATTCTAAGTGTGAGTCAAATGTGTGATCAAGGTCATAAAGTTACTTTCAATTCACAAAATTGTGAGATAATAAAATAAGGTTCAGGGAAATTGGTCGCTACAGCTGCAAGAACTTCAAGAAACATATATGTGTTAAGTGAAATAGGAAATGAAAAGTGTTTTCTATGAAAGGAAGATGAAAGTTGGCTATGGCATAGAAGAATGGGGCACATACATTTTGATAACCTTGTCAAAGTCAGCAAAAGATAAGGAATCAGAGAAATTCCCTAGATCATGAAACCAACCAACACTATATGCAAGCATTGTCAACAAGGAAAGAAAACAAATACCATGTTTAAATCAAAGGAATATTCAACGACAAGACCACATGAAATTGTGCATACTGATATAGTTGGACCAACTAAAACAAAGGGCTTAAAAAATGAGAAATAGTTCATGTTATTAGTTGATGATTATACAAGAATGATTGTAGTTTTATTTCACAAGAATAAATCAGAAGCTTTTGAAAACTTTAAGATCTACAAGGAAATGGTTGAAAATGAAATGGATTAAAAAATCAAATGCTTGAGATCTAATAATGGAGGAGAGTTCACCTCAAAGGAATTTATGAACTGCTGCAACAATCATGGAATAAAAAGGAAATTATTCATTACTAGGACACCTCAACATAATGGAACTGTTGAAAGAAAGAACATGACAGTACATGAAATGGCTTGAACAATGTTAATGGATTCGAAGTTGACAGATATTTTTTGGACACAGGAAGTGCATACAACAATTCACATTCAAAACAAATTAATGCTCAGGAAAAAGATTGAAAAAACTCCTTACGAACTATGGAATGGAAGACCAGCAAATGTAAAGCACTTCTGAATTTTTGGAAGGAAATGCTATATCAAAAGAGAAGATGGAGGAATGGGAAATTTTGACTCTCATGTGGACATAGGAGTACTTGTTGGTTACTTAAGTACAAGGGAAACATACAAGTGTTACAATATAAGATTGAACAAAGTTGTGGAAAGCATCAACATAACAATTCATGAAACAGGTAGACCAGAATCAAAGGAAGAAAATGAATCAATAAAACATCCCTTAGAAGAAGAAGAAGAAGAAGATGAAAAATAAGTAGATGAGGAAGATGAAGAGAATTCTACAGAATCAGAAGAGAAAGTTCAACAAGTGTTTCCAAAGACACCCTGTAAACGAGTATAGAAGAATCATTCTTCAGATCATATTATCGGAAACAAAGATGAAAAAGTTTAGAGTAGAAGAAGAATCCATTCACCAGAATAAACACACCTAGCACTCTTATCTACAATTGAACCAAACTGTTTTGAAGAAGCCAGTAAGGACGAATCTTGAAATGAGGCTATGGATGAACAATTGGTATCATATCTAGAGGTCACGAGTTCGATACATACTCGACTCGCACTAAGGGGGAGATTGTTGCATGAAATTGCAAGTAGTCAACGCTCCCTAGTGTATCGTGACAAGGGACTAATCGCCTCTCATGGATCCTTGAAATCTGGTAGTGGTGAGCTTACCAATCACCTACAGGTTTTGGTGTAACGACAATCGTACTTAAAATAATAACAACATGGAAAACAAGTAGTTTTTCCTACTATGTCTTGTTATCTTTTACTTTCCATAGAGACTCATACCTGGCCACGTAGCATTTTCCCACTTTGTCTAAAAATGCCAATAACTTGGGATCCTGCAACCCTCCTAGGGCTATCAGTATTATCAGCTAAGAGTAATGGAATTCAGTTCCATTGTCCTGTGCATTGCGATAGTCAACTAAGAATTGGTTCAGC
Source organism: Picea engelmannii (assembly GCA_009831015.1). Taxonomy (NCBI): domain Eukaryota; kingdom Viridiplantae; phylum Streptophyta; class Pinopsida; order Pinales; family Pinaceae; genus Picea; species Picea engelmannii. Next base: position 373,515 of record ML794407.1, on the reverse strand, counting down.
AGGTACGCAACCCAGATGAAAATCATCCCCTTGGTGCGTTGTGCTTCTATTGCGATTAATCTTGTTGGTGCTTCCTTTCAGCGACATTTTCTTAACAACTTGCATGCTACTAGCTTACTAGTTAATCTTGTCATGTTTTCATTGATCTCATTGATTATGAGGCCTTTATTACCACTTTTCGTTTTGAACTACACCTTCACTTGTTTTGCTAGTTATTTCTGGCACAATTTATTTTCTAAAAATTCTTCAGGATGCCCATCATCTGTAGGAAATCTTATTATTTTGGAAATTAATTCCACGTTGATCTGTAATTGTCTGTCCATCCAAAGGATGCCTCGATGGACCTGAGTGACCAGTTTCTTGATGCATGGACCAACATTCTTATTGTTCCCAAAATGCAATGTCAAATAGGTTCATTATACCTGAGTTATACAACCCTGTAATCCACTACACAGGCTCTAGCACTGGCCTGCCTAGGGGTCTGATCTCCCCTGTGTTGATCATATAGTTTTCCTTAGCCAATTCTGGAAATGATTTTGTGTCACACCCATCATGGTATGCATACCTCAACTTTGGCACCTTCCCCAACATGTCACTGACAATGGAGACTACATCTGGAAGAAATAGAAGGGTAATTTCCATAATATCAAGAGTATTTATTTTCTTCCCCATAGTAGATGTGCCTACCTCTGCTGCTTTTGTCCCCTCTTCTTCCCCAACTAACTATGTCCATTCGGTGATTTCCTCAACTAGTACTTCATCCTATGCCTAGGACTGTCGCAGTTGCACTATGTCATCTAGTCTCGCATGCACCTGGGGGTTAGGGTTTGAAGCCCTGTTTGTGGCCTCATAGCTCTGCCCTATCTCTCCTTACTGCATTGTAGGGAGCTCTTCCTTGAATTACGTCGGGCTAATTGATTCTGGGTCTGAGGTGGTCACATCCTCAAGCTCGACTATATTCTATAGTTGTTGCATCCTCTCTTTGCACCTTTGGCCTTATCGGGTGACCCTAGAAAATTGTCTTAGTGAACCAAAGTTTGGTGGAGTCATCCTTTGGAACTATTACAATCTCAACCTACTACTTCTATCATTAGAAACTAGGGCATGGGTTCTCTTTCTCAATCTGAGCTCAAAATTTTCTAAGTGTTGAATAATTCTATGCTTTTCTTCCTTTTATAGATCGGGTTATGTTCACTTTTAATTTTTGCGTGCATTTGTGCCAAGTTCATGTTTTACTGTGCATTGTCTTCTAATGTTTATCGCGATATTTACTTCGCGCAAATTTTCCCCATTGTTTTTGTGTTTTATTTCTTTTCTATTTTTGTAGATATTTTTCTCTCTTTTTCTCCTTTTCATTTCTTTTTGTCATTTTTCTATCCTAGATTCTACTATCTTACACTATGTACATATGTTTATTAATATGTTGTAACTTTTAAGTGCTAGGAGGTTGACTATCATTGTGTAGTTTCAGTTGACTCCCATTGATCATTCCTTTCATTTTTGTGCCTCCCAAGTATTGTACATATCCCAAATATGTTACAATATTCACTTCATATGGCCCCAACCAATGCATTATGAATTTACCTGAATGTTGAAAAATTTTACTATCATAGAGAAAAACTAGGTCTCCTTCCTTGAAACTCTTCCTCTTGATATGTATATCATGCCAATATTTTTCTCTTGATTTCTGTACTTCTTGATGAAATCTTGCTAGAATATTTTCCTCTTCCATTTCCATTAGCTGGTTTAATATTTCCTTTACAGTGCCTCCTTTTGTCATGTTGGTAATTGTTGCTACGTGCAGACTAGGCACCATAAATTCTAATGGTACTACTACTTCCCGCATGTGCACCAACCTGAATGGTGTCTGTCCTATCAACGTTTTTCATGTAGTCCTGTATTCCCATAGTACTACTGGTATTTTCAAATCCCAATCTTCTATTTTCACATTACAGATCTTCGTCAGATAATTCTCCAATATCTTATTGAAGGCTTATATTGTTCCATTTGCCTGAGGATTGTAAGGCATATGCTTCTGGTGGTAGACTTCAAACTCCTTAGTCATAGCCCTGATATTTGTTTTGACGAAGTGAGTACCTTGGTCACTAATAAAAGTCCTTAGACATCCAAATATGGTAATCACTTGTTCAAAAAAGAAGTCCGTTGTTGTCTCTGCACTGCAATATTTGACTAGTGCTCCTTCTGCCCATCTTGTTAAGTATTCTATCGCAGTAATGATATATATCGCTCCTAAAATTTTTGTTGGTGGATGGATTGGCCCAAAAAATTATATTGCCCATTTTTCAAATACCTACGAAGTTATTTGTGGTCTCAGTGGTATCTCATCCCTTCTGTTAGGTTTACCAACCCTCTGACAGGCATCATATTTTTGGAAATATTCCTTGGCATCTTTGTGAATTTTTGGCCACCATAGTCCCACGCACAATACCTTATACACAATATATTTTCATGCATAATGTCCTCTAGCTATTCCCTCATGAGATTCTACAAAAATTCTAGTCCTTTCATGTTCTAGTACACACCTTCTCAAAATTCTATATGCACCCATTTTATATAAGTGTCCTACAATCAGTTGATAGTATGCAACTCTGACTACCAGATTCTTCTTCTGGGCAGTTCTAAATTCTTGTGGTGTAATCCCTGTGTTCAAATATTTAATTATATCAACAAAATATTCATCATCTATTTGTACTAAAATAAACTGCGCATCAGTGAAGTTGTCTTCCAAGTTGGTAGGTTCCTCTCAATTAGTGACCCTTGAAAGATGATCAGGTCTTGCATTTGGATTCCCTGGTTTGACTATCACCTCAAAATCAAACTCTTGAAATAACAACATTTATCTACAGATCCTCCCCCAAAACACTGGCTTGTTGACTAAATATTTGAGGGTTGAATGATATCTGAACATCTTAAAGTGTTTTCGCAGTAAGTAATATATGAGCGTTTGAAGTGCATAGACCCTATCTAGGCCTCCTCTTTCTGTAGTATTGTAGTTTTTCTCTAATTCTGACAGTTTTCTTATTACAAATTCTATAGGATGGTCCAAGTCCCCTACTCCGGGTTGTGCCAGAATTTATCCAAGTTATATAGCGCATCCATCTACATGTACATGAAAAGGATTTTCCCAATCTAGGAATACTAGTATAAGTGTTGTGACCATCTTCTCTTTTAGGGTATCCAAACCTTGTTGATAGTCCCCATTCCACTGAAATTTGATATCCTTATTTAATAGTTTCACCACTAGCGCAGTGATCTGTGCATACCCTTTTATAAAAAAAATTGTAGTATCCTTTATGTCCCAATGTTTCTCTCAACTGGCGCATTGATTTTGGTGGTGGTAAATTGACAATAACTACAATATTGGAAGGATATACTAGCAAATCTTGTTTGCTTGCTATATGGTTGAATAATATTCCAAATGGTGTCCCAAAAATGAACTTCTTGATATTCAATGATATCTGATACTTCCTGCATCTTTCCAACATTATCCTTAACACTTCTACATGGTCCTTTAACAGAATATACATAGTCCAATCATCCAAATACACTTCTAAAAACAGGTGTATGAATTCTTTAAAGGAAACTATGACTACTCTTGAAAATATGGTTGGTGCATTCTTCAGCCCAAATGGAATGACTATGTACTGGTAAGATCCCTATTATGTGGAAAACATAGTCTTGTACCTATCTTATGGAACTATATTGATGTTATGGTAGCCTAAGAATTCATCTGTAAAGGAATATGCTTCCTGGCCTCCCACATTCTATAGGACTTCATCTTTAAAAGGTGTAGGGAAAGGGTCATGTAGGAAAGCATCATTCAGATTCCTCATATCTACAAAAATCCTTATTCCCCCTTGTTTATTTTCTTGAACTACCATAGGACTTACCCATTCAGATTCCTCTACTGGTTCTATGATACCACCTTCCAACATTCTGTCAAGTTCTTCTTTCACTTTCGTCTTATATATTGGATTTATTTTATAATGTCTATGTTTGACAGATATAGCCTCGGGTTTGAGAGGAATATTCATTTCTCATAAATCTCCTGCTATGCCTTTCATCTCTATAAATTTTGTTCGAAATAGGTCACTGTACTCACACAATAACTCTGTTATTCTTTCTACTTTTTGTTCATCCCAATAGTCGCCAATACTTTCCATTTTAGGATTCTCAGTTTTCCCAATGTTGACTTTCTTTAGTTTGATAGGTGCAACAAATAATTCTGATTCCGAACATAGAACTTCCACCTATAATATCCCTAAGTCCGAACCCAATTGTAAATGTAAATACAAATGTACTTAAGCTGGTGTGTTGTTTTGATATCATTTTTGTATGCACATTTCATGGCATAGTGCATGCATGTATTGCGCAGTAAAAAGAGGAAGTGTGCACATTCCAGGATACCGCAGACAACATCTTAAGTGCATGCGATGTTAAGGCCAAGGAGCCTTTGTTTATATGGTATGTTTTATAGGCTGGTGAGCCAGTTATTATAAGCTAGGATGCTTATGTTTTGATTAGGCTAGAGAACCTAGATGCTAAAGGCCAATGTGCCTATTTTTGTACATGTCTCATATTTAATATAAAATACATCGTTGCATGCATACCGAACATGATAAAAGAGATGGGGGAATAAAATCCATTAGTTAGGGAAAGGGAGGGGCTAAGTTAAGGAAAGGGGCTAAGTTGGGGAGCTTGATCCAAAAAGGAATATTATATTAATATTTCTTAAAACATAAAGTATGGATAATTATTTTATCATGAGTTCTAAAGTTGGGGACAAGTGGGCCAAAGTAGCTCCCAACATTACAAGTGTCAAGTTGGGGGCATGCATACATATTGTCGGGACTTAGTTCATTTACAACCCCCCCCTCCCATCATTCTTACCATCATTCAACCATGATTCCAGGACCATTTTTCACTCACGCAGTCAGTTATCCTTTGACATTCATTTCACTGTATTTGAACCTGTATCCATAGACATTTTGTGTTGGTGTACCTGGTTAGCTGGGGAGAAGGACTGAAGAAGCGGGTTGTTAGGCTCATGGGACACTGAAGAGGTGGGTTGTCAGGCCTGTGAGAAATTATCCGAGTGAGAGAATTGCTGGGAATTTATTTTCTGAAGGTGCTAAACTGCAGCTACAGGGCTCTGAGACTTCTTGTCCGACCTGTTGCTGAAGCCCTGGAAGGGAAGTGGGGTAGTCGATAGAATGTTGAGTAGAGAAGGGGAACACTTCCTGGGATGGGATAGGCATGTAGGGAATGAGGGGATGTAGTCTATTAGTTGAGTGAGAACCTAAGACAAAGTCTTTCATGTTGTTCATGAGCCTTTAGCCTGGTTAGGAATCCCTTTACCCAAGTGGAGTTTAGTCCCAACTTGGGGGTGACTCACTGTTGAGAGTGATGAACAATGTATTCTAAGGATAGGAGGTTCATGGAAGGTCTGCACATAGTTGGTGATATTCTCACAAAGATAAGTGTCAATTGTGTGATAAATTTACATGTTGCATTGTTATTTACATGTTTATTTTTATGGGTTTATCTTATGCATGGTTATAACTATCTGTATGTTTATGGGTATTTCTTGTATATGTTGTATGTCTATGTTACTATTATTTCAGTGTGAATCCATGAATTTAAGAAATGTATTTGTCTGTTTATGTTTTACATGTAAAGCTTCCACAAGTGTTCTGTGTGCATATGTTTTAATTTCATGTAGTTAGAATAATTTATGTGGCATAGCTTAGTTGGTTATTGGTTGTGTTACAGTATGTTCTGCAGAGAGAACAAGAGAGTTCTATGGTGTAGCGTGGCCCGACATGGATGGTCGGGGATGTTACACCACCTCTCTTTCTCCTTCAATTTTTGTAATATGAATATTGCACGGGTCATCTTCATCTAGTGCTTCTTCTTCCACATGATAGCATGACAATATTTCTTTGACTGTCTTCTTGTTCTGTTGTTGGTACTCTATCATGAGTTCAATCTTTGGTTCATCAATAAATATCACACCTCTTATCTTCTTCAGTGTTGGATCCATGTTGGGGTTCTCATGTTCAAATGAGAAGGTTACTATACAATTTTTCTTTAATGTTGTCCATTCTACAGTTCCTCTACATAGTTCTAGGTCTAAATAACAGTTTTCTGGAATTCCTTATAGTGTGTGGATGAATTGATGAGGCCATTCCTCTGGTGGTTTCATCCTCCACAGTGTTGTGCATTTCTCCAATTTTTTTGTTGGCATCCCCTGTCCATCATATCTCTACATCTTTTTGCTCCCCCACTTTGTGTCTAATCTAATGCGCAACAACATCTTACATTATTACTAGTGTTTAATTGTTTCTTTGTGCGCACCCCACCATCTTGCAGGTGTCTCCTTGAGTGCAATGTATAGGGATAATATCCTATGATTCTCTAACACTTCATATTTGTATATTGTTAGGAATTATTTTAAGTTATTTATGCCATGAAAACTAGGAGGTTCTCTTATCTCAGTACCCACCCATCTTATTGTGCGGTCTATTCTTGCACACCTTCTTGTGGAGACCTCATGTAATCTATGTTGCCAATTCTCCAAACCTATATCTGATTCAAGGGAACATGATGTGATGCTCCTCCAGCTGAGTACCCCATTTTCATTTGTGTTAATATAATCTTTTTCATGGGAGGTGGATCTTTACAACTGGTTTATCTCTTCCAAATCTAGAGAAGTTGGTTCTACAAACCTTTCCCCTTCGGAAGGGTCTAATGGTGCAATAAATTTGTATTCTCTCGATTCAAATGTCATCTTCCTTGTCTTCAAGTTGATTATTTCTTGGTTATCAAGTGCCCAATCTATTCCAAGCATTGTTGGATAAGTTATTGTACCATATACTATATCTATCACTTCAAAGTATGCCTTAGTCCACACTCCATCCAGATCTACTATCACACCCTTAAGCATTCCAATTGGTAGAAATTTTTGTTGGTTTTATAGCTTCAATTAGACAAGTTAATATCCTAGTGTGGGCTCTCCCATACACTACCATGTCTTCGTACGTAACACATTTACCTTAGAACCTAAATCTAGTATGATATCCCTCGTATTGAAATCTCCAATTCTAGCATTCAATCTGAATTCCTTTCTTATCCTCCTTCTTATATGGAGGTGATTTACAATTATCTGTTCTAACTTCCCATATTCCTTTGTGTTACATATTTCTAACATATTTTTCAAAACTTTAAAAGATGACAGATCATTCAGTAGTTTAAGACAAGATTGCATAAAAGTCTTTATGGTACTTACTTGTACTAAAGAGGGTGCTTCGGTGGTCTGATCAATTGATAAATGCATATCGTACATTGGTACATTCTGAGGATGCTCCATATTTGATGTATATGCAACATATTGTTTGAAGAACTCCTATCTTCCCTCCTTAAATATCGCCTTTTCAGTCTGTGCATCAAACTGCTTCTGTGTTTCAGTATTTTTCGTCACCCATTAGTGTTGTGTTGGGTCCTTTCTTACTGCGTCAGGTCCTGTCTTAGTTCCTCCGTGCGTGACTATGTTGATGTTCCTCCTATCATCTTTGGATTCTATAGACATCCACTGAACATTTTGATTTTTCTTGTTCCCTTTCTCTTGAATCTTCCCCAAACATGTTGGGAATTCCTATGTATCATGGTCTATTGCGTGAAAGAACATACATGTCATAGGTGGAAGTGGAAATTCCCTTGCATAATGTCCTGGTTGTTGGTATTTGTGGCACACTACTTGACCTATGCCTCTTTTGAATCCTCCTCTATTTCATCCTCCACCTCTATAGCTAGTTCAATATCCTCATGGTGCATTGTATAGAGGCACCTGATTATACTGCGTGGGGTTATAATGTGGCTTCTCAGTGTTATACTGTTTCTACCCATTATTAAATGGAGGTGGTACCTAGTTTAAATGTGGTGCATCTTTCCTTATCATCATTTCTTCATGCAACCTATACGTATCCGAATTTCTCTCCCTTATCAATTCCATTATCCTACAATCTTTGTCATCATGACCCATTGATTTGCAAAAATTGCAGTATGAATTCTTAGGTATTGTCTGGTATTTTTGCATCATTGGAAAATGATATGGATCATGCCCATGTTTTTACAGATCTTGCACCATGGTCCTTCGGTTGGAAATGGTTTTGGTAAACCTTTTTCCATGTACTACGCGAAATTTGGGCACTCATTTTTGTGGTGTCCTTTTGTCCTGCATGTGGTACACAAAACAACTTCTCTTTTCTCTTTGAACTTATTCTGGTTTAGTTGAAATGTGAGATTATTCATATTCTCCTTTATCTCTTCTATTGTTGAATATTTCTTCTGATATTGGTTCTCTTCTAGTTGTAAGGCTTTCTGGAGAGCCTTTTCCTAAGTTTGAAACTTCTACTACCTCAAAGGGTATTTCATATGTGGTAGTAGTGAATTCCCAAAGAGATGTCTATGTTGCATGTTAGTCATGACATCAACTTACCCTTCAACCATTTGAACATATGATTAATCTCCCACATAGACTCACCTGGATTCTGTCTGATTTCAATCATCTCATTCATGTACTCATATTCTGATCTAGGCTTATGAAATTCATTTATCGACAACTTCTTCACATCTGCAATAGTATGTGTTGTTCCTAGTGGACTGTTTACAGCTAGACTCATGTACCAATACATCATGCGGTCTCTTAGTGTGATAGATAACTACACAAGTTTTGTGTCCTCATATGTGATCTTCTTTGCTTCCAAGATATTCTCACAGATGATCAAATGCTTCTCAGGGTCCTCATATTCCTCTCCCCGAAATTTTGCTAACCTAATGGTGGGATCATGTCCTGCCATCTTGAACTGTGATGAGATACTACCTCTGCACGATGTAGATATGTGACTTCTACTTCCTGAACTAGCTCCTCTAGTTGTTGATCCTTGCTTAGATTCATTTCCTATTGTCTTTCTTCCACTAAAATTCAATTTTCTAAATGGTGGTTTTCTTTCTGGTGTATTAGTCGCACATGGGGTTATGGGTTCCACACTGACACTAACATGGATGGGGGTTCTACCTTTGGTTCTTGCCCTTGGACCACCTATATTCCTTTCATATGTTGCACACAATATTTCCTCAATATACTCCACAAAATAGAGATCTTCTACCTCTTATTCATCACTTGCCAAGCCCTCTCTATATATTATGCCTCTCTTCTTATTATTCATCTTATATTGGTAGGGTACTCCACTGCGCATATTTTGATTTGTTGCCATTATGTTCTTTATTTGATCTTCCTCCATCATGATTGGTTCCATGACCTCCTCCTTCTTTCCCTTATCCATCTCTCCTTCCATTCCTTAGTTCTTGGTAGTGCTTCCCCCCTTCCCCGATGCAAACAAGGAAGTTTAGTTGTCTATTTCCATAGTCATCACACCATTGTTATACAGTAAAATATTGATTGAAGTATACAGTGGTATGATATACCTACCTCTAGGTCCTTTTAGAAACTCTTTCTATACTGTGTTGCAAGTCTTCGTGTTATCTACTGCAAATTCTATGATAAACCCTGCAACAATATTGTCTAACCAGAAATCTACTGCATGTGTGAATTTGTTGTTAATTTTTTGTAAATGTACGATCTCCATAGGATTCCACTCGATCTGTCTGATTTGATTTGTAGGGTGGTTTTCTTTCAGACTCAATAGCCACTCCTACAACACATGTGGGAAATCACAGAAAATGACCCCATGCAAGTTGCTAAACACGTGTTTTTCCAAATATTTACGTGGTGTTAACTTAGGGTTTTTTTTTATATTTCTATGCAGATTCAAGCTCCTTTGTTTTCTACCATATTTTTATTTCCTCCTTCGTTGAATTCCATGGTCTGAAAATTCCCTTCTATACTTTCATTTTCTAGGAAACTCTTTCACAGATCCCACTCACTCAATCCCATGCAGTTCTAGCCCGAGACATAACCAATTTTTGGTTACTACTCTTCCTATCTACTTCTTGGCTAACCCACGTTTAGATCTAATAGGTTTCCAAAAAAACCCTCTAAAACTATCAACCCTCCCAGTAAACCAGAAGGAAAGACAAGACACATAATGTACTGCACAGTCTCACCTGATATAGTTCTATAGGTGATTGAAAATCTTAAGTTCTTGTATTCTAGGAAAGAGTAGGGATCTAGGATTACAACTCATCCTCTAAGGCCTTAATCTGGTTGTTCCTTTTATTATTCTTAAGATCCATTCATATTCTAAATCTATGCATGCATTCTAACAAATCCAACATATGATAGATCTAACTAAAACATTCATTCATTCATTCATCTAACTACTAACATAAGGTAAATATACCATAAAAATAGCATATAGCATGGGTTTTACTGTGGTTCACCCCCTCCTGGGCTACATCCACAAATATTTGGCTTCTTAGGCTCTTTTACTATGTTGTTGCAAAGTATGGTACTACACGTACTACAATTTTGATCATACAACCACAAAACAGGTTCCACAACCTCTATGAGCCTAACTAGATCACACCAGGCTCCTCATCCTATAATCTAATCCTCAAGGTATAACCACTTTACTCTCCTACATCTCAACAACTTACAAAATTTCCTCATATCTTACAGTCTTTCTCCTAACTGATCATAGAAAAACTATGCAACCCTGATCTAGACCTTCTAGCTACTTATTTATACTAATTTTCATCTTATCAATCATTACAATCTCTTACAAAAACCCTAACCCTAACGTGGTTAGGTTTTCATGCATGTGAACCTTGAATTATTTCCTCCTTTGTATGAAACTTTTCCTCGCACATGTTTTTTTTCTTGCCAGCTGTCTTTTTCCAAATTAAGCTTTAGTTTCCCAAATGGAATTTTCCTCAACACTGGCCTGCACCCAACACCCCCGATCAAAAAAAATAGACAAGCTTTGATGATCCCTCATCCTAACATTGAATCCATCGCCTAGATGCCTCGTGCACCATTACGCAACAATGTGCATAATCTCCATGCCCATGTCACCCATAGCTACATCCTCATTGTGATCTAACAAAATCACCAACTGCCATGTCATCCTTGGAAGTCCTTCAAACATGGCCTTCCCAATGAAAGGAGTTACTCTCACAATTAGGGGTAGTATATCTTGCATAAACCCGTCTAATCACATTTGACTTAGACAAAGAAGACCCATGACTCCCATCATTAGTTGCATTCCATATTCCTTTCAAAATCCAAAATATCACCATCCATTGTTGCATTATTGACAAAGGAGAATATACTTGCACCAAGTCCAAACCAGTATGGAATCAACTCAGTTCACTCAATTTAATCCCCTCATCCATCACTCTTTGAGCTTATGACAATATACCATCCCATCCAGAGGGCATGTATCAAAACGTTTAAGTGGAACTAGAGGGAAAGATAATCTTTATATACATTGAATTCATAAACACCAAATTAGATTACAATATCCTTTTCGAATGAAGCTACATGTATGCCATGCAATATAGAGCATCCTCGGTCTTTCACACCATGATATTCCCTCACAATGGGAAAATTGTCACCATTGATCAACTAACCCACATCCTGCCACTTATTCACTCGAGCACCGACCATGTACCAATGGTAGACATTGTACCAAGACTATTTCATGATCCATCCTTACTAGGGTCATACAAGCACTACCCCCATCCCAACCCCAACACAACCAATGTATGTGTAAATACCTCATATGGGATGGATATTCCAGAATCCCCTCTTATCAGAGACTCAATGATCCATTCGTCTACCCCTCCTCCTACATAAGAAGTAATTCCTGAAGAACCTTCTATAGGGGAGTCAATTGAAAACCCACCACCCATGGGTCAAATCCCCATTTGGAAAATGGTCCAATAGGTAATCAACAAAATACCCTTCTTTTATCCTCCTCTAGGAGTAACAACATATCAAGTTCTTGCTACCCTCACCCTACCTAATATGGTTATCTCCATCCATGTATGGTATCTAGAACCACCATCTATTGTACCAGTTTATCTCTCCCACCTCAACTTGTGGTCCCATTGTCGCCATCACTGGCTCGTTCACTGACTCACCCAACCAACCACATAGTTGGGGGAAATACTACCAAAACATGAAGCACTAATTCTCACAACTGGGACACCGCCTCCAACCAATGAGGCACATGAAAGAAGAAAGAACCTACCATCCCTTCCCCACCATGCATGCCACCTCCATGTGCATTGTGTGCCACTATTGGACACCCTACCAATCTTTATCATGACTTTCCTGAGTTACAGAACCTCATTCTAACCCACATAAATGCAACCATTATTACCTACATCGGTCATCGTGTCGACTATCACATAACTATCCTCTTCCAAATACAATGGTCTGAGGACCAGGAATGATTTCTCTATCTTCTCACAGGATGGTCATTACATTCACCACTGCCTGACCCTCCCCAATTTTAAGAAACCCTAGTAGTGGTATGTCAAACCACATTTCCCAAATCCTCCCAACCCATCTCCTTTATATCAATGATTACTGACATTTACTATGTTTCCACAACAATAAATGAACACATAAGATGCCCCTGTGCATTATTTTACCACATGGATCATTACATAGATCAATTCCCACTCATCGTTGAGGGATGAGCATGCTAGAGGGATTCCATCCCACCCATTACTCCACCAGTACAAACCCTGATGTACCAGGCTATGAACAATTCCCATCGAAGAATTCATGGCATACCACCTCTAAGGAAAAAACTCCATTCTTTGATCCCACTTTCCATATATATTTTCCTACGATGTTCAAAATTCCCACCAAACCTGCCAAACTCTCATGTAACACTTGTTTACGATATTCCCCCTCCCTCATACCATTCTACATCCAATTCATATATGGATATTTCGTTCATGTTATTTATTGAATGTTCTCATTTCCCTCCTCTAGGTGCATCCACTTTGGATTCGAATGATGATATCCAATCCTCAAACCAACCTCCATCCATCGATGCCTCACCCATTATCCCAAAAAATCTCAACACCTGAATCTCACCTGTTACAGACTCCTTGTACTCCCTCACTTTTCAATCCAATGAAGACATTTTGGAGGTTCTATGTGAACCATATTATCCATGTGATGCCTTTCACCATCAATCCTTTTTTTTGTCTCACAACACCTTTCAACCACCCTTAGATGCCCCTATATGTACCATTGAAGCTAAGTATTTCATTCCCCCTTCCATGTGGACTAGTTCAAAAATCCAATACTCACAACTGATGCCTTTGAATAAGGAAATATGGCAAATATCTCACCCACAATTAAGATAGATATCTTAGTCAAACCCAATGTCATGGAAAAAATTTCCCTAGGGGTCACATGCTCTCCAAAGGAAATCACTACATATAAGGCCTTGTTCCAAGAATACCAATATGTGTTTTCCTAGTCTTACATAGAAATTCATGGGCTAGACCTAGCCATTGTCGAACACCGTATTGACATATGGCTCGGTGTTTCCCCTTATTTTCAGAAGCAATTCCCCCTTCACCCTTCTAAATCCATGGCTATTAAAGATGAAATCGATAAATTGTGGGTCGTCGGCTTCAACTACCTGACAACCTACACATCATGGGTTTCAAACCCAGTTCATGTCAACAAAAAATAGGGCACTATTCAAATTTGTATCGACTTTCGTGACCTCAACCAAACTTGTCCCAAAGATAAATTTCCCACCCCATTCATTGATAAGGTTATTGATTCCTACACTGGTCACAACGTCCTTTCACTCATGCATGATTTTTTTGGCTATAACCAGATTCAAATCCACCATGTAGATCAATACAAAACCTCCTTCACCACCCCTTGGGGAAAATTTGCATATCGATTGATGCCCTTCGGGCTCAAAAATGTCAGAGCCACTGTTAAACATGCCATGGAACATTCCTTTCATGATATGGCTCACATTATTCTTGCTTACTTGCAGAACCTCAACACTTGTTCCAATATGAGCTCACAACACATCGAGGATCTACAAATCATCTTTGAACACTGTCGAAGATACAATATTCGACTAAACCCCTTGAAATGTATCTTTTACATCACCACGAGCTGCCTATTGGGATTCATCGTCTCCCAATAGGGCATTAAGATCAACCCCCTCAAGGTCCAGTCCATCAATGAGATTCCTCCTCCCAAAAACTTACTCCAATTACAAAGGTTATAAGGAAAATCCATTTTTCTACGAATTTTTGTTCTCGACTATGCCATTCACACACACAACTTCTTACACTTGCTCAGATGCAATATCCCGTTTCAATGGGACCAACATGCCCAAGATGCATTCTAATCACTAAATGAAGAACTAAGAAAACCACCCTTAATCTTCCCCCTGACTGTGATAAGAATTATATATTGTACTTGTCTGCATCAGAGGTTCCAGTCGTTGGTGTTATCATTCAGGTAGATGAGTTTCAACATGAGCACATTATCTATTGTATCAGGAAAAACCTCTTAGCACCCCCCACTCAAATACATACATGAGGAGAAAATATCCCTCATAGTCATCCTCGTTGTCAAAAAGATGAAACATTATATCTTTCTTCACACCACCAAATTCGTTACAAATTCCAACCCAATGCATTACCTCTTGAGTCACCGCCAGATCAATGGAAAATATGCTCGTTGGATTGTAATTCTTCGAGAGTATAGCCTAGATTTCACTACCCCCAAAAATATAAAATCCCTCATCTTGGCCAAGATCTTGGTTGACTTACCATCTAATTCCTCTGACCCCCTATTAATGAGGATTTCCCATATGAGCATTTTTTCCTCACATCATCCAACAACCCATGATACAAATATATTCTTCTCTATCTCTGAACTCATAAATTTGTCCCTCACCTCTATCGAGACAATCATCATCGAATTCGTCATCAATCCTCCCAATACCTCCTCTTAGGATATTTCCTCTACCACAGAGGAGTCAACACCATACTACGTCGATGCCTCACCATTGAGGAGGTGGAAAACATCCTCAATGATTTCCATAGTGGGGCATGCACTGGCCACCTCTCTAGCATGTACACTACAAAAAATATCATTTGGGTTGGTTACTTTTGGACCACTCTATTCCATGACTACATTCATCTGTTAAGCATTGTCACAAGTTTCAATTATACGCCCACAAATATCGATCACCACATACTCTTCTTCATCTTGTCATAACCATTAGCTCCTTCTATAAATGGGGCATTGATTTCATGACTTGCAACCCCCCATACAGTAATCAGCACAAGTATATTGTAGTCATTGTTGAATACTTTACCAAATGGGAAGAGGTCATGTCCACCTTCAACTATATAGCAGACATGGCCACTCATTTTTTCTTCAATAATGTTATTTCCTTCTTCAATGTTCCCATCCAAATCGTGTCTAACCATGGAAAATATTTCAAGAATGAAGTATTCTCTAAAATCTCCAAAAAAAAGGGATTTATTCATGAGTTCGCATCCCTGTACTACCCACATTCTAATGGGAAATTCGGAGCAGTCAATAAAGTCCTCAAAACCATGCTGCAATGAACAATATATAAACATAAGGCCAACTAGCATCACATACTTTTCTCATCCTTATGGGAATATCACACATCAGTCAAAATATTCACTTGCTTCACACCTTTCCATCTCTTCTATGGGTTGGAATTCATCCTCCCCATCAAGTGTGAAATACCTACTCTAGGCAATGCAATCAATCTCCTCCCAGATACAAATCCCATCAAGCAATAATTTCTCATCCTCGAATCTCTCAACGAGGACCGACAATCGTCTCTCCAAAATAATGAAGCAGCCAAGAAACTATCCAAGGATGTCTTTGATTATCAATTTAACCTTTGGTCCTTCTTCGAAGGAGACCTCATGTTGGCCTATGACATCGCACATGACATGCTAGGCCACAAAAAATTTGAGTCCCTTTGGCGGGGACCATATATCATTCTCCATTGCCTCACCAAAGGTGCCTACATTTTGGCCCACCTCGAAGGATCTAAAATAAAGGACCCTGGAAATGGGTTATACTTGAAGAAATTATACCCCTAAGTGTATCCCTACTACCTTAGGCTTTTCTTTATTTTCCTAGTTATTTTTAGCCTTTTTTCACACAACCCTCCCACCATTTGGGCCTAATCCTATGTCCTTCTTTTGACAGATGAATCCTCCATCCTCTTACCAAATCTAGTATGTTGATGGTGCTAGTCATTGGAATCAGAATTTTTCTTCGACAACTTGGGCCATTTACACCCCAGATCCTGTACTACTGCACTCCAGTGGTATCTGCCTCAACCCTGCCACCAACAACCAAGTTGAATATGTCATTTTGATTGGCCTCCTCTTCAAGTCCTATAACATACCTGTTGGCAGCCAATTCACTTTTTTTTTATGATCCTATAAGCTGCCTACACCTATGTCTTGCAAACATCAAGTTTTTTGTCGCATTTCTCAAATAGACGACATTTACATTTTTCGCGACATTTGCACATTTGTCTTCGTTAAGTTTTCACGACTGTAAGCATGAAAACTTCTCCTTTCGAAATCACATTTCGATCATTATCTACACTGTGAATATTTATTTTGTCATCATGCCTATTGCGCTTACCTTTTATTGATCACTATATGACTGGCAAGATCCTTTGATCGTTTCTCATACTTTGATTGATTCTGTGACTTGGTTCTATTAAGTTTGTAAGGAATTTAGCAATTGGATTTGCACTTTATATGACTTGTCTGATCATTGATTCTACAAAATGCATAGGGGTTTGATTAAATTATATATATATATGATATAATCCTTATGTTAATCTTTTCATAACTTATTGGCTTGTCAACTATATGAATATCATTTTGGCACGTTGGTTAAACTTTGTTTATATGAATCAATACATTGGCGCATAGTTGATTTTGGTGTTGATTTGTATGTCGGGTGTTTAAACACTATGGCATAGTGTTGGCACATATTGGTATACACATTTGATTTCATTAGTTGGGTGCATGATTCGATTGTCGAACTATTATTATGGAATGAGCAGCTATGAAAATTGGTTGTTGTACTTGGATAATCAATTTTTTGCATGGCAGACTCCACCACCTTCGCATGCTCGCATTAATGCTTACCCCTTTTGCTCATTCATTGTTGTTGGTTCGAGTAGCTCTGCTCCTGTATGCATTGGTGAATTCAAACCCTTCCCTTACCATGTGTTCGGCTCCATGGCACCAGTCGTGCGAGTTGAACCCAATGGCAGTCAAGCCCTGTTAATGTTTGACAATGCCCACCAAGATTTGGCAGACAGTGGATGGCTTACCTTCATGAAACGTTTTGAGGGTTTTAACCTTTGTGTAGCACGATAGTTTGCCATGACTTTCGATGGTTGTCGAGACAAGGTCGACGATATACAGTTAGAGATTGATGAACAGTTTATCAGCTCGTCTACGGGGTTACCTACCTCGGGACAACGTTGGTTTAAGAATTACAAGGTCGAGGAAGTGTCGTGGACATTGTTGTTTCAATCGTGCAAAATCACCTCCTGTGATAGAGGTATGCCCGTAACTATGCTTAAACAACGATGACACGATTTATTAATGCTAATCAAGCATTTTGTGACCTGTGAAGGTCGATACGGGCTTGTGTTCCTCTACCACCTGCGTCTATTCATGATTTTTATAGGGTATCCTCTAAACATGCCATTCTATTTTCATCGGAGCCTGTATAAAATGTCCAAAAAGTTTAAGAGGAACAAGGCTGACAACAACCTGTTTCATCTTGGGCTTATTAAGCTCATCGTTGTTTATCATTTGAGTTTTATTGGTGACAGTTGGAAGGCCTTCATCGCCCGTAATGGCTTTGAGGACATCAAACCTATACAAGTTGATAAACTTTTGGTAACTGAGACTAAGGCTGAACCGCCTGTACCCTTACACCTCCTACTGCCCAAATCCTCGACCGACCCTCCTATTGACTCACCCGACACTGTAACTAAGAGTGCAGAAGCCATTAAAAATCCTATGAGAAAAAATCCCAAGGAAAACATTACTACAAATTCTAAAGGGAAAAGGAATGCCCGGCTCATTTCGAGAATGGCCAGAAACAAACCAAAACCCTCTGTCGAGTCTAACCCTATCATTCTAAGAGAGGATTTTGATTCTGATATTGAGCGTTTTCTGGCCAATGAATACCCTTAATCACAAGGTTTATGTGCCGAGCCCCCTTATGATTTTGTGTCAAACCTACCCCCCTACCTAAAGGACGATCCTAACTACCCAGGTATTAAGTTGCCTCGTGAAACCCTTGGTCATTTTCCCAAACCCTCGCCTGCTCTGTCTAAACCCACATAGTCACCCTGTGGCCAATGCAATTCATGGTTAGAGTGATATTTTATTGATGTTACTATACTCCAATCGAAGATTCAATCTTTGGAAGACTAGATTGCACTGCTGACCAATCAAAAGGCCAAGCTCCAAGCAGTAGATAAGAAACAGAAGACAACCGGCTCCATCCTGTTTAAAAACGTGGAATCAACCATGACTGTTGTAAATTCCAAGATGGCATAATCAAGCAGCCTCGTCGCTACACAAGTATGGTTTTAACATCGTTTTGTTTTGTAAATAATCTAGTTTGATATAATGATTTGAATTCATATTTTAAATAGTTTTATCACTCATCTAAATGCCTCTATCATTCGATGATCATCCTACACATGGCTTCGTTTTGATAAAAATAGAAAGAATTTCGATATATGATTTGCTCATAGAATTTTATTTGGATTGAAATTGTTATTCGTTTGGATTTCATTTGCTAAGTTTTTCTGAGAGAAACAACGAAAGTAATGGTGTGTTTTCAATTCAATTTGTTTTGTGCCCACTCCCAACAGGAAGTTTTTATGCTTAATTTATAAAACGATTTTTCTCGGATTCGATTTCGTTATCATTGGTATGCTATGATTGGTGAATGTCTTCGGGAGGATACTTGTTATGATGTTTTGTCATGTGATGTTCTATATTTGATTGTTTCCAAGTTAAGGATAATGACTCTGTTTCTTTGATGAAAACAATACGCTCAAATAACATTCGTGCCCGAATCGAGGAATGAATTCGAATCATAACAACTATGTGAAAACCTTAGCCAATTGATTCACTCTTATTCTAATTTGGCAAGTTTGTCCTATGAGTCAAGTTCAGATTATAATTGATGCTCTGTATTTTAGATTTATGAAATGAATTGGTCAAACCCTGTTATGATTCGTTTGATTGAAACGATTGTGATCAAAATTATTGATCTTGTTTTCTCGCTGTGCAAGGATCAATGATCGAAATCTATAACAAATTCTGTTTGATTGATCCTGTTACGATTTTAGTTATGTATGGTTTGAGTTCATTCACAGCCTAAATCGCTTGCTATATAGTTATCATGATAATCCTGTTCGATTCGATGATTTCTCTTGTTGATGAAACAAGTATAACAAAGTGTTTGCGATTTGTTATGTTTTCAATTGAATATCAAAACGATCTCATAACAGAGGGATTTTATTTGTTGAGAAATAATTATGATGTTGTTACATATGATTTCATTTACCCGACTTATGACAATAATCGAAAACAGAGTATTTCTATCCTTGTATTCAATTAAATGATATGAATCTTTTTGCTATATCGTTATAGCTATAACGATTGGAAAATGATTTTGTTGGATTGGATCGTATCTATTGTTTAACAGTCACATACAATATGTTTGATTATCAGTTTCAATTGGATATGAAACAATCTTATTATTGTTTGATTATGACTCTGTGGACCCGATTTTGTGGTAACAAAAGAACATAGTATTCCTATCTCTGTGTTCGGTTGAATCATTTTTTATCCTGTTTAATGTTGAATGATAAAATCATTTTAATCTCAATGATTTGTTTTCAAATGGTTATTGGAAGATAATTGGATTTAATTCTTTTAAAATATTTTGAATCGATCCTGATGTTGATTCTGTATCTCATTTAGACTAGCTACAGAATCGCTTGATTCTGTAGCTAGTCTATAGAATTTAATTTTTATCATTTTATTAATAAAAGAGTCTTCTAACTCGTCTATTTTGGACCCTTTTCAGGTGAATTCGAATTGCATGGGATTTGATGGACAGTCTAGAGGATATTTAGATGCTTTAGTTTTTATTTTAGTTTCCTAGTTTAGTTGAACTTGGGAATATCTTCCCAGATTATGTAAACAGTTTGATAACTTCCACAGGGAGGTTTTACCATGTGGAAAAACTTATAAATACTTATTATTATTGTAATAACATCATCCTCATTCTTGGGAGAACAAGGATATGGAATTTTAATATAGACTGAGACAGAAATTGATGTTCTTCTACAGCTTTATCTTTTCATAATATCAATATTTTGTTTCATGTTTATGTGTATCAATTTGCATTTGGTTAATGACTACTTTAGCTATCTTAGTCTTTTGAAAATGATATGATTTAATTAATGTTTAATCCATATCTGATTTCTTCTAGTGTTTAAAAAACATAGCAATTACCTGATTCAGTTTGTGAATGACAAATTTCTCTTCTTCATCAATTGAATTATTAAGTATAAGTTTTTGCATAACAGGTTTACCTAATTGCAGAGATTTATAAATCTTATAATTGTTATGATTTTTTATGTCTTGTTTGTCCTATAAACAAATTCAAAGAGCATTGTAGTTATCGTTTACGAAAAGCTTCTGGATCATCCGGTGCGAGTTTCCTTCCTCTGACCAGCTTCGAAGTCATCATACACAGGAAAAATCTGGAGCGTTTCCAGGTCTGTTTGTTGTTTATTTGTTTAGTATATCTGTTAGTATTTTAGTTAGATATATGTATATTAGATTGTTTAATTTCAGTAAGTTTTATTTCTTGTGCATAAAATCATAAAATCAACAAAAATATCTTTCTCTGTCTTAGGGCAGAAAGCAAATGAGTTTTCCAGGTCTTATCTAAATCTGTATTTTGTAGATATTGTATATTTTGTGAATAAGTTATATTTCATGTAGTAGTTAGTATAGTATTAGTTAGTAGTTTGTATATATAGATAGTATATTAGTTAGTTTGTTTAGTAGTTAGTTTTAATTATATTAGTGTATTAGTTTGTTATATTGTTAGTTAGTATTAGTTTTTTTTATTTATTGTTAGTTAGTTTAGTTTTTTTTATTTAGTTTTAGTTAGGTTAGTTTAGTTTAGATTAGTTTTATTTTGTTTTCTTAGGACCTTAGATCAGCTAACGGAGCCACTAAACCCGTCAAGGTGGTTCATTCCAAACGGCTTGGGTTATTAGACAACCCTGGACCGGTTCCACTCTCTTAGTTGACGGACGGTCAATTTCCCCTGTCAACAATACCTAACCATTCGGAAGCCAGGATCTACTACTTAAACATGCTTAGAAAGGTTGCAACACACCCAACCATTAACAAGTAGGGCACATTGCAGTCCCAAGACTTGGTACTCTGAGTGGATCTTGAAAACAAAGGATTGTTCAACAATGTTAGAGGCATGAAAATCACATGCATGAATTGAGATCCATGCTACAACATAAAGAAGTAAATAACTTGGCATGCACAAGAAATAACCAGCATACAGGGACATTAAAATACATATCTCGGAGATAATTAAATACATAATGAAATAACATTATACCACAAACAAAGAGAGCACTTTTCAGTCAAGTAAACATTCACCAACTAGCTGCATACCAAAGACATTCCTCCCAACCATAGAAATTTTTGTTCATTTACTCTCAAAAGAAGGTCAACCCTAAGCCAAGGCTATGAATCCACAAGGATGAGTCCTAGGCCAAGTATAAACACACAACACTTGGCTAACTAGATCTCAGGTTTCCCAACCTCACAACAAAACCCAAATTTCCATCTCTCTTTCCCTCTTATCTTGCACCACCCAAAGAAACAAACACCCTTCTCTGCCATGCAGTTCCTCAGGCTGTCCCATTTCTCTCTAGGGCTCCAATTCTACTGGTCAGGAAATATCCCTACTGGAACTCCAAGGGTTCTCAGTTGTGGAAAGTTCTATCTAAACTTCCATCTATCTCATAACTAATATGCCTATTGGCACAGAGTTAGACCCAAGGTTCAACTCCAAGAGCGCACCAACAAGTCCTAACTATTGGCCCTTTTGGCAACACCTACGAAGCAAATGCAGTCTCACTCGAAGCAGTTATGGGGGGGTTGCAAGGAAAATATGTCTAAAACCAAGAGGAATATCAAGTGGAGCTAATACAATAACAACACATCATTTGTATGTCACTTATCAGCTTATATCTACTTTGCCCATCTATTTATCATATCTAACATGGTAATGCAATCACGATATATCAAATGGAAAATATAGAAGACCAATCACACATAACACAAGATGTACGCGGTTCACCCTCTCTCTAGGGCTACGTCCATAGAACTGTGCTTTATAATATATTAAGATGAAGCATATAGTTCTTATATGCACTCTTAGCTAGTAGATCTTATCTCTTCTTCTCTCTTTATCTCCCCTCCCTGCGCACCCATCAGCAGGGCTGATCTTCCCACCTAGCTGAAGATATTACAATACCAGAAGGCTCTCCCACTTAGCACTTCTCTCTCACACGACAATAATCTCTCACAACATACCAACAACAACTAGATCCAACCAACCGAACCTAAACGAACCCTCTTCCCTCATATAGGTTCTTATTTATACATTACATTCACTCACCAACATCCTTAGGCTAAAACCTAGGTGTCAAAACCCTAGATACAAAAACCCTAGGTGTCTAAAACCCTAGGTCAACTTGACCCATGTTTTCAGGGCTTCACCAGCCTATCTTTCCTTCCTTCTTGTACGGTGCTCCAAAGTATCTAAACGGTGTATTTTTCCACTTGTGGAGTTGTCCATAGTCCTTCTTCATTTCTGACCTATCATCCTCGATCTCCTCATCCAACAACTTTATTTCTCGGGCTTCACTCCGCCTTTTCTGCTCTTTTTTCTCACTTTGACCCGGCAACAGTCATTGTGTCTTCTGTGTAGTTCACATTCTCCTTTTTCTTCCTTTATCTTCACGTACTTCCATAACCAAGGGCCAACAGGCCCCCAACACTCACCTGTGACTCATCTCGAGGCACTTCATATCTCAGTTTCCTGTTTTACTTTGACTTTAGATTGCACAGTGAAACCTCTATTTTTTGTTTGATGCCTCCTCTCCTTCCTAATGTGGATTGTTGTTTTTGTGTCTAGTAGCCAATTTCAACTGCACTTGGTAACTAGACCCTTCTCGTCTTGCATTTACTGAGAGATGTGGTGCAGTTGGTTGTCATAGTACAATTTCAACTATCTCCCATTCACTAATCCTTCCTTCTAGTCTCCATTCAGAGTCTTCAATTTCCCAGCTCCTCCTTCTGTAACATATGTGATCTCATATGGTCGTAGCCAATGCGTTCTAAACTTCCCAGAATGTTTTTTGAACTTATTTTCATACATCAGTACTATATCACCTTGTTTAAATGCCTTCTTCTTGATGTGTCTGTCATGATAGGACTTCTCTCTTTCCTTCTGTACTTGCTGATGAAATCCTGTAACAAATCTATCTTCTTTTAATTCAACCAACTATGAAAGCCTCTCGTGAACAGTACCAGGGTCATCCATATCTGTAAAGTAAGAAATTCTTAGGCTTGGTACCAAATATTCCATTGGAACAACAACTTCAAGACCATATACCAACTTAAAATGTGTCTACATTGTTAGCTTATTGCAAGTGGTTCTATAGGCCCATAATAATGCTAGTAATCTTAAATCCCAGTCATCCCTATTCACACTGCAAATCTTGGTTAGTGTTGTCTCCAAAATCTTGTTGAATTCTTCAACTGTCCCATTTTCTTGTGGATGGTAAGGTGTGCTCTTCCTATGGTGGAATGCAAATTCCTCAGTCAGGGATTCCACTGTCTTATTGATGAAATGTGTCCTTTGATCACTCACAAGGATCTTTGGGCATCCAAACCTAGTTATGATGTCATCAAATATGAAGCGCGCAACTGTAGTTTCACTACATTCCTTGACTGCTCTTACTTTTCCCATCTGGTCAAGTACTCTGTTGTTGTAATTGTGTACCTTTCTCCTGTGCACTTTCCTAGTGGGTTTATAGGTCCAACGAAGTCAATGGAGCATTTATTGAATTCTTGTAGGGTCAGCTATGGTGCTAATGACATTTCATCTCTTTTGGATGGTTTCCCAACTCTTTGGCATACGCCGCTAGCTCTGGAATAGTCTTTAGCATCTCTGTGTAAGGTAGGCCACCAAAGGCCAGCTCTAAGAACCTTCTGCATAGTTGCTTTTCCTGGATAATGTCCTCCTACGATGCCTTCATGAGATTCTGCAAGGATCAATGGTTTCTCTGCCTCCATAACACATCTTCTTCATTTCTCATCAGGTCCCATATTGTATATATGTTTAGCTATAAGTGAGAAGTCTGCAACACACACTATTAGTTGTTTCTTCTAAGGAATTGTATATGCATTAGGTGCCATTTCTGTTGATAGGAACTGGACTATCTATGCGAAGTGGTCATTGACCTTTCTCATAGCCAGTAACTATGCATCTGATAGTGCATCCTCCAAACTGGTTGGCTCTTTTCCATGTTACAAACTTGACAAGTGGTTAGGACCTTTGTTCATTATTCCTATCCTAACTACGATCTCAAAGTCATATTCCTAAAATAGCAGAAGTTGTCTGCATATTCTCCCCCCAACACTGGCTTGTTGACTAGGTATTTTAGCATGGAGTGTTAAATAAATATTTTAAAGTGCCCTCCCAATAAGTAGTGGCAGAATTTATGCAGCGCATACACCATGGCTAACCCTTCACTCTCAGTAGTGGTGTAGTTGATCTATGCAATTGATAGCTTCCTTCTAGAAAAGGCTAATAGATGATCAATATCTCCTTCACCAAGTTGTGCTAACACTGCTCCTAAGGAAATGGAATATGCATCGACATGTACGTGAAATTCCTTGCTCCAATCTGGAAAGACCAAAATCAACGTAGTAACCATTTTATGTTTCAGTGTGTCAAAGCTCTGCTGGCATTCTTCTTTACAACTGAAATGACAATATTTCTTCAAAATATTCTCCATGGGTGTTGTAATATGGGCATATCCCTTAATAAAATCTGTATAGTATCCTGTGTGTCCCATCGCAGTGCACAACTGTTTGACTGAAGTAGGAGGGGGGTAGATAAACTATAATGGCAATTTTAGATGGATCTGGCAACAATCCTTGCTTGCATACAATATATCCTAACAACACTCCAAATGGTGAGAAAAAGATACACTTATTCAAGTTTAAGGAAATTTGACACTGCCTACATTTATCCAACATTAGCCTTAGACATTCAATATGATTCTTCAATAAACTAAAAACAGTCCAATCATCAAAATATGCTTCTAGAAATTTATGCAAGAAATACTTGAATGCTTTCACCACCACCCTGGAGAAGATAGCTAGGGAATTATTCAATCCAAATGGCATCACTGTATACTGATAGGACCCCCATTCTATTTCAAATTTGGTCTTGTGGCGATCTTCCTTGGCAATCTCGATCTGATGGTATCCTGAAAATCCATCTGTAAAAGAATATACTTCCTGTCCTCCCACATTATCTAACACTTCGTCGGTGAATGTCATAGGGAATGGTCATGCAAACAAGCATCATTCATCTTCCTGAGATCTACACATATCCTGATCTCTCATGTCTTCTTATCTTGCACCACCATAGGGCTAATCCATTCTGACTCTTCGACATGTTTTATAATCCCTGCTTCCAGCATTCTATCAAGCTCAATCTTCACTTTCTCCTTATATTTAGGGTTCAATCTGTAAGTTCTCTATTTCAATGGTCTTGAATCCGGCTTTAAAGGAATCCTCATTTCTCCCATAGGCATTTTAATTCCCTTCATATTTGTGAGATTGGTTGGAAACAAGTCCTGATATTCATGCATTAACTCTGTAATTTTGTCAATGGTAGCATCATTCCAATAATCTCCAACATTTACAAACTTTGGTGACTGCTCTATCCCAATATTGACCTTCTTAATCTTGATCAGTTGTCCAATGAATGGTAGCTCAAATACCGGTCCTTCCACATCTCTATGGCCTTCTATTTCTATGATTTTCACCTTCCTCGGATCATCGTCTTCATCAACATTGATGTTGTAACATCCTTGTAGTTTATGAAGAAGCGCAGTCCATTCATCCTCTTCTTGTTCCAAAGAAAGGCTAGATGCCTCCTCGAATATTTTCTATCTCACAATCTGTAATGCTTGATCTACTGAGGGATATTTACTTTCAAATAAGAAGGTGGTTATAAAATTTTGAGTCATACCTTTCCAATCTGTAGTGATGAGGCACAACTCTGCTTGTAGGTACTAGTTGATAGGTGTCGAGTCTAGTGTGTTGATGAATTTGTGCACCCACTATTCTTGGGGAATGTTGCTCCATGATTCCTCGCAAATCCACACGTGGTCCTTTGGATAGATTCAACCTATGTAGCGAGCTTCACAACCTTCTACTTGTGTTGAGAATCGTGTTGTCATCAGGGTATGACATTGTACCCATTATATAATATTGTTTTTGTGTGTCCCCCACCATCTTCCTGGGGTTGACTTCAGGGCCTCATCCATCGCCAACAATGTTTTTGTATTGGTACACTTTCTTCAAAGTCTAACAAGAAGGTTTCTAAATATTTAGACCATCGAAGGTGGGTAAGTTACTTATTGATGTGTCGATCCAACAAGCTTCTCTGGCTAATCTAGCACATATTCTTATAGATACTTCATACAACTTATTCTTCCAGTTCTCCAATTCATATGCATGGTATTCTTCTCTGATAGGTTTTGTGTATCGTTCACATTCATCTAGATCTATAGGTCCAATGACCCTAAGGCCATATCTTTCAAAATTTATATGTCTCTTATTCAAATCAACCATAGTGGAATTATTGAAATCCCAATCAATTCCTAACAGCACAGGGTAAGGAGAATTATCATCAACTATCTCAATTACCTCAAAATCGACAAATGTTCTTACTATGTTGATGTCCACAAGGACATTCTCCAATCATCTAAAGGGGTTGACAGCTTGCTGATTGGCCATCCTGAGCCTGATAGGGGAATATATCAACTTTGGTTTTCCCATCAGTGCCCAGGTTTTCTTCATAATGGCATTGACCTCTGCCCCTAAGTCGAGGACCACATAATCTATCTCATACTCTCCTATTTGAGCATTCAAATGTGATTCCTTATTGGTCCTTCTCTTGTTACCGATTTGATGTACTTCCGTATTCAGTAAGGGGTCTATCTTTTCTATCTCATATTGTCTGATTAAAGTTTGTAGTTCTTGTACAATACTTTCATCCTGAATCAACTTAATACAAGTATATAGAAATTCCATGAGCTTGCTCACCTATTTTCCTTAATTTGGTGAAGCAGACTGATCAAATACCAGAGGAATTCCATATTATCTCACTTCCGGTCTTGTCTTCGATGAGGAACCCTGGTCTCCTCTGAATTATTTTCTTGCCTCAAACATTTGTCCTTCTTTATTTGCATCAAAAATTTGTGTCTTCTCTGTAGATTTTCTGATTCCTGAGTCTTTTGTAGTCTTTCCTTGGATCATTTTGTCTTCTCCTATAATAGTGCATCCTCTAGTGATAACAATGATTCTAGGGAATTCTCCACGAGGTTCAACATATATTAGTTTCATTTATGGGTTCTGTTGAGGTCCTCGTCTTTCCTGAAGCTTAGCTAACAACACAGGAAAATCTTCTATAACATGTTTGAATGAGCTACAATAGCTGCAAGTAGTAGAATGGTTCTGAAAATCCCTTGTGCGGTGTCCTAGTTGTGCACAGTTATAAAATATTATCTATCCTCAGCCTCGACCCATTCCTCCTCCTCGTCCTCTTCCTTTGAATGCACCCTGAGGATTAAATTTTCCTCTCCCAAGGGACTTATACTGCGTAGTGTTTCCTTCTTGTTGTACTTCACCTTGACTCTTGTATATGTCTCTTGAAATTTCATGCATGATATCGTAATCCCTACAATCCTAGTAATCATGTCCCATGGACTTACAGAACATGAAATACAAATTTGTGGGTGTATGAACATACTTCTGCATGTAATAACACTCACCAGGGAGATGCCTATTTCCGCATACCTCACACCAGGGTAAGGTGACTCTCTTCAAAGGGATCAGAGCTCCTGAAGCCAAGTATTCATTGAATAGGGGACAATGTTCCTTGTCATGGCCTTCTGATCTACACCTGACACACCATATGTCTTCTCTTTTATATTTTCCCTTATCCTTCTTCATATCTTTGACATGCAGAGACAAACTAGTTAGCTAACTCAAGAGATGACTCATACCTAAGTTGAATTCTCCCATAGGGGATGATTCTAGCTTCATGGAAATCTCCAATGCCTTAGACTTCAAAGAAATATTTTGTTGCATTAGAGGAACTCTGATGTGTGGTAAGAGAGAATCAATGAACCATTATTTGTTCTTCTCATATGGGATCTAAAAAGTCAATCGTCCTGTTAAATTCTTGAATCTCTGATCGAATTTCCAAACAGGTTTGGCTACCTGCTGCTTGATATCTTTCATCTCTGTAATACATTGTGACTCCGACTTGGGTTTCTTGAACTCTGCAATCAACACATTCTTAATCTGATTCAATGGCTTAGGCTGTGTAATTCATTGGACAAGCTTCATGCACCAGCTTAGTGTGCGATCTCTTAGAGCGGTACTAAACTTGGTTCTTTTGACAGATTCATTGGTGACATTTTTAATATTCCATACGGCTTCACATAGGAACCAGTGATGATCAGGATCTTTAGATCCATATCCCCTAAATATGAGAAGCCTCATCTCATCTTCCATAGATCTTCCTAGTGTTACTGACTGAGTATGTGGTGGACTACTAGTGACAGTGATCTGGATGCTCTGGTGGTTTGGATTACTCTGATTATTTAATACTACTGAATCAACATGAGGGATAATAGTACTTACTTCAACAGTATGCGTAGTTCCTGAAGTTTCAGGGTCTTCTCGATGAAGCTCTTTATCTTTCCCTTCCTCTGTCCCAACAGGTTCTGAATGTTCCTCATCTGTCAGATCTACCTCTTCTCCACTGTAGAAACCCTCATCCCCGTAGTTCTTCTTGAATAAGTTCCCAATGTGGACTTCTCTAAATGATTTTCCACTACGCATATGTCTAGTTTCTGTTTCGTTGTCGCTGCCCAAATTTTTGAACATTAGCTTTTCTAGATCTAACCAACCTACTGTATCTTCAAGATGTTTTTTTCATGCAATAGCATCTTGAGTTTCAACTTCAGGAATTGTAAAAATTTCCCTCTAGGTCCCTTGAAGAAATATCTCTCGGCTTGGCTAAATGACTCTACTATGTCAACAACAAACTCGGTGATGTAGCCTCCAATGGTGCTATCAAAATAGTGATCTACTACTCGTGATACGACGTTATCATCTCTCTTGAACTTTTTGATCATCTCTGACATCCAAATTACAGGAGATCTAGATCTGACTTCAAACTGGGTATATGCTAACCTAGCTAACCACTTGTATATCTCCTTATGGATTCCTCCAAGGAATATCTTGTGTATATAGGTAAATATATATCTTCCTAACCAATCTTTTGTACTCATATTAGGGTTTTTATTTTAGGCTTCAGTGAAGTCCTTTTCTTGATCCTTTATCCACTTTTGAATCTCTGTCTTTGATGGGGAACCACCTTAACATTCCCTCAAGAAGATTCCTATCGTGACAACGAAACCATTTGTTCGCACAGGGGTAGACCCAGGGCTCAGCTCCAAGAGTGCACCAACAAGCCCTAACTACTGTCCCTTTTGGCAACACCTACGAAGCAGATGTAGTCTCACTAGAAGCAGTTATTGGGGGGTTTTAGGACAAAGATGTCTACAACCAAAGGGAATATCAAGTGGATCTAATACAATAACAACAAAACATTCATATGTCACTTATCAACTTAGATATACTTTTCCCATCTATTTATCAGATCTAACATGGTAATGAAATCGCAGTATATCAAATGGAAAATATAGAAGACCAATCACACATAACACAATATGTACGTGGTTCATCCTCTCTCTAGGGCTATGTCCACAGAACTATGCTTTATAATATATTAAGATGAAGCATATAGTTCTTGTCTGCTCTCTTAGCTAGCAGATCTTCTCTCTTCTCCTCTCTTTCTCTCCCCTCCCTATGCACCCAGCTGAAGATCTTACAATACCAGAAGGCTCTCCCACTTAGCACCTCTCTCTCACACAACAATAATCTCTCACAACATACCAAAAACAACTATATCCAACCAACTAAACCTGAGCTAAACCTCTTCCCTCATATAGGTTCTTATTTATACATTACAATCACTCACCGACATCCTTAGGCTGAATCCTAGGGGTCAAAACCCTAGATACCAAAACCCTAGGTGTCTAAAACACTAGGTCAACTTGAAAAGTGTTTTTTAGGGCTTCTTCAGCCCGTCTTTCCTTCCTTCTTGTGCGGTGCTCCAAAGTATCTAATCTGGGGCTTTTTCTTCTTGTTGAGTCATCCATAGTCCTTCTTCCTTTCTGGCCTATCATCCTTGATCTCTTCATCCAACAGCTTTCTTTCTCGAGCTTCTCTCCTCCTTTTCTTCTCTTTTTTCTCACTTCGACCCGGTAACAGTCACTGTGTCTTCCGTGCAGTTTGCATTCTCCCTTTTCTTCCTTGATCTTCACATACTTCCATAACTAATGGCCAACAAGGCCTTTCATCACTCAAGCTATCACAAGCCTCTCAACAGTCACAACAATCCAAAGTACACCATCTATCTCTTCTACCCAACCTCCACAACCTCAAGAAAATGGACCCCCTTCTCTTCCATGTAGTCCCTCAGCTTGTCCATCTCCTTCCAAGGCTCCAGTGCTTCTGGTTAAGAATATCCCTACTGGGACACTTAGGACTTGCAGTTGTGGACATTTCTGTCCAAACTTCCATCAAGATCATGCACATAGGCATCCATACCCTTCTGAAATGATCAATAATTATTACATACATTCATCAATGGCTATCCTCTTCCTTCCATTCATTTCCATGCTCATCCCAAGAGCATACAAACTAGAAACAATAAGTGAAGAGGAAATAAGAACAAGGGAATAAGGGAACAAAATGAACCAGGGGAAGAAGATGAACAAAAGGGAAGGATAACCCCCAAACTTCACCTAGATCCATCCTCATGCAACCATTTGTATCGATTCTCATACCAAGAGAACACAAATTCAGCCTGAGTGAAGGAAGAGGAAGAAGAACAAGGGAGAAGAAGTGCACTAGGGAAAAGAAGGTGAACCAAAAAAGCCCCCAAGGGATGTTTATATAATTAGAAAAACCAAGAACCACATGGCCTTCCCCAAGAATCACATGTAACCACTTCTCTCCATAAAATTAATTATGGGTAAATAAAATAATAATAAAAAGAATACCTAGCCCCTCAAGCCCCCTATCTCTTTTTTCCTTGTCCATATTGCAACCAACGGTGTATTTTTATTAATGTATATGAATTATTGAATTTTTAGCCACTTTGGCCCCTTTTCAACTTTACTCACTCACCAGCCTAAGTCATAATTACATAATACATTCTAGTTCATAAGGGTTAAAACTGGGATGTTACATCCCCCTCCCCTTATTTTGGTACTGTCCTTAGTGCACAACACCATTCCAATGTTATTAACATTACAAATCTAGGATCTTTGGCCTTAATACACACATGAAATCCAACCAACTCTTATATACATAGGCACTCTAGACTAAAATTAAACATGCATACATAGGCATTCCGACCCAAAACATGTATAATGATCTTTAGAATTTATATTTTTGGATTCAGTTCTAACCAACAAGTTCTCCTTCCCTCTCATCCCTGCATAACCCAAAGAAATGAACCCCTTTCTCTACCATGCAATCCCTTAGGTTGTTCCACTTCTCTCCAGGGCTCTAGTGCACTCATCTAGGAAGTTTCAAAGTCGTGACTTCCAGAACTCCAGCTACAACAAGTCCACTAGAATTTCTTCATTCCATGCCTTCATCATTGATCTTGATTTCCTTTAGGTGTTATTTTTCATGAGCTTCCAAATTCAATATCTAGCAACTCATTTGTATTATAAAAATATAGTCATCATGAGATATTTTTATAATAATTTCAATCATAAATGTCAAACATGTTTTATACAGGAAAACAAAATTTTCCAAGCATGATATTTTTGCTCATAATTTTTGGCTTTACAACTGTAGATATTAGTCTTCATTATGGGATTACATCCTTGCCATATTCAAGACCATCCTACCTAAATGTTTCTCAATTTACATTTAACCAAACAAATTGTCAGTATATCCCATACAATATATATATATATATATATATATATATATATATATATATATATATATATATTCATGGTAACAATTCAAAACAAATTCACAAAGTGATCTTAGAATTTCTTACAACTACAATTGAATCACTTCCATTAATCCAACTATCAATTGGAATGAACTTATCATTACATACACATGTATTATCATCCCGTATCCTCTTTATTCTATACAAAGATATTTGTATTACTCTGTCTCCCCCAACACATCTTTTCTGTAATTTGTCATTATGTAGGTACCTTAACCTGCAACTTTCTTGTTGTAATATCTAACATTTCTTGAAGGGTTGTCAACCTCATGAGTTATAAATACTCACATAATTTCATTTGTTAGAATAATCATTTCTATAATATATACATGCATTGACCCAAATTCATTCAATAATTCCTATAATATCACTTGTAACACTTCTTTAATAGCTCCAAAAACTGATCTTGGAATTGTAACAACAACAATCCAATCACCTTCAGCTAGTATTCATATTAAATATGATGCATCTATCCATCATTATTCACTTTTAGCACCACATACTTTTCATAATGAAACAATTAATTACTAGATAAAATAATAATCAATGTGCCAATACCCATGGCCATATCTACACAATGCATCCATGCACTGGCTATAAGATACATCATAACTATGTCATGCATTCCACCATGATGAGTTGGAAGGTATGGCCAATGACTCAACACATCATCCACAAACTTCCTACTTCTTGCTTGACTATTTGGATACCTTCCTTTTACACCCAAACACAACACCAAGAATATAATCCTTAAGTTCTCTTTAGTGTTGTAAAAGAGTTTGTAGTCCAAACATCAAATATATAGTATATACCATTAAGCACTCATATAGAACTATACATCTTCCATATCCAACCATATCCTCCTTTCCACTGTGAAATTTGATATCAGAAGTGAATTCCACTGTTAATATTTGTAACTATATACACCTCTCTTCCTTCAAGGATAGGCAGTCATAATTTTCCTTTCTATGCCCATACATGACATTTTGAATCTGCTATGTTCATATCCCATGTGAGGATTCCTACTTTTGTAGTACCTCATTCAACTTTTGTAAGCTTTGGAATGCTTCCATGACTCTAATATCTTATCTTAGACTAGAATTTATCTGATTATACCTCTAATCCTACCAAAATATGCAACAAATCATCTGGTTAGAATTATACATATCATACAAAAATTGTCAATTAAATTTACAGGTACCTTTTCTGTTTAATTCATGAAGAAAATAAAAGATCAATTATAACAACTATCCCAAAATAGAATGATTACAGGTCATTCTCCTCTGAATCATCTTTCCAACGAATGAAATCTCACCCTAAATTCAATATTAGATCTTAAAGTTATGGCTCCATGAAAAAAATCCACTTTCAACCCCCCCTTAGCTGATACAAAAAGTGAAAACTGCAAAGGCGCTTCCTTAAAAAATTATCCACATGACCATGGCTTGAAATCATAGGCTTAAACCCTCTTTAGCACCTTGATCCATGTTCTTCCACATGGGATCTGGCATGAACACCATGTCCGAGGGTTGGGTTGCTTCCAGGCCCTTTTTACCTTGTCATGGGACCAACGCTGGGACCAATTCCTCTAGACTTTGTCCTTTGGTTTTTTTCCCTTGACAACTTATATTTTCCCCCAGAGTTGCACTTCATCGACGCCTTTAATAACTCCACTATCAAAAAAGAATGATCGATATTTAATCTCTTGTCGAATGTATGGTACTTCCCTCATATAGAGGCTTCAACAAGAGCAAAGGCTACGACTTAATTAAGCATTGAGACGGACAAATCTCAACCAATTTGGAAATTCATTGCTCCAAGGCTCTAGGATATTTCCATTCCCGAGTCTTCCACTTCTCTCAAGTGACAATCCTTTGAAGTACTTACCCTATTTATTCATGGATCAATCGGATGGTTGAGACTTAACCATACATTGGGATGGATGATCCTTACATGCTTTGGAAATTTGGTGCTCCATGGCTCTGAGATATTTCCATTCCCAAGTCTTCTACTTCCCTGGAGTGATAATCATCTGAAGTACTTATCTCTTCTCCCTCTATTTTATCCAACAGTTGAGAGAGTTCCTAAAGGGATCTAAGATCGACAGCCTGTGTGCTTTCGCGACTTCAAGCTTCATAATGTTTTTTACTGATAGAAACTTGGAAACCCCCAAAGTCACATACTCCTAGATATGACATGGCATGCTGACATCACTTAGGGTGACATGGATCCATGGCACATGTGTCATGTGTCACTTAAAAATTACTATATCAGGGTCCAAAAGGTACCAAATATGACTGACACATGTCCCCACACTACACCCCTGCTATGTGGCATAAGCCACATCATCAACTACATGGACGATCCACAATCACTACTCCAGATCCAATGCTTCACATGACCTCACATATTTACACTTTGTGAGTTCAACACTTCGGGGCTCCAATGCTTAGGGGTTTTTCTTTGCAACATACTTAGTAATCACGGGAGTGGTGAAGTTCTGAAGTCTGAACCTCTCTACCACTCCACCACTGCTATATCTAATGGCCTGAAACACTCTTGAAATCCTTCCCTCGATCTAACGGTCGATGAGAATTCTGGGACTTCAACACTCTAGAGCTCCGGGATGTAACAATTCAACAATGTTAAAAACTCCCAGAGTCACATACAACTGAAGTGGTAAATGTCATCTTACCATGATTGATGGAGTATATTCCCCCATGCCTCCTATTAGGTCAAGAGGCTAATGGGACTTTTCGACTTCATCCTTTGACAGTTCAAGCTTTTCCTACTTATCAAGATAACTAAAGTGACGAAGTTCTTAAGTCTTACCTTTCGCAGTTAGCTTTGACCGACAACTAAAAATTGATTAGCTACATATGATGGTTGGGACTTAACTTTTCCAAACCTTTGGTTTCACCTTCATCGGACGACCCTTGTTCACCTGCCCTCCGATCCAAAGATCTAGATCTTTGTTGATCCCTCAGTGGTGATTGCTCTTGAAATCTAAAGGGATGGTCATGATCCCATGATCCCTTTCAACTATCTCGAATGCTATGTATTATGTGCAAAATATTCAATTCCATTCCTCCTAATCTTTATGACTTCAAGGTCATAAATATATCTCAACCAAGATACTCTGACCAATAGATTTTTCCCATACCGGCCTGGTGCTTCAACTAGTAGCTCTGATACTAATCTTTAACATACCCATCCATTCATAGGCCAGGCTATGATACTTAAATAGGATTTTACAGTCTACAACACACCCAAACACCTGTAGGTGGGGCACACTATAGTACGAAGACTCATTACTCTGAATGGATCTCGAAAACAAAGGACTATTCAATAATGTTAGAGGCATGAAAATTGCATGCATAAATCGAGATCCATACTGCAACACAAAGAAGTTAACAATGTTCCATGGACAAAAAATAATCAACATATAGACACATTAAAATACATATCTCAAAGATAATTAAATACACATTGAAATAAAATTATACAACAAATACAGAGAGCACTTATATGTCAAGTAATAATTCACTAATTAGCTGCAAAACAAGGACGTTCCTCCCAACCATAGATATTGTTGTTCATTTACTCTCAACAAAAAGTCGCCCCTGATCCAGGGCTATGAATCCACAAGGATGAGTCCTAGGCCAAGTGTAAACACACAATAGTTGGCTAACTAGCTCTCAGGTTTCCCAACCTCACAGCAAAACCCGAATTTCCATCTCTCTTTCCCCCTCAGCCTACACCACCCAAAGAAGAAAACACCCTTATCTGCCATGCAATCCCTCAATATGTACCATTTCTCTCTAGGGTTCCAATGCTGCTAGTCAGTAAATCTCCCTACTAGAAATCCAAGGGTTCTCAATTGTGGACAATTATATCTGAACTTCCATCAGTCTCAAAAATAACATCCCTTTTAACACTCAAGATATCACATGCCTTTTGACACTCACAACAATCTAGAGTATGCCATCTCTCTCTTCTACCCATCCTACACAACCTCAAGAGAATGGGACCCCTTCTCTACCACATAGTCCCTCAAGCTTTCCATCTCCTTCCAAGGCTCTAGTGATTCTGGTTAAGAATCTCCCTGTTAGGACTCTAAGGACTCACAACTATGGGAAGTTCTATCCAAACTTCCATAAATATCATTCACATAACCATTCATTCCTTCTTGGAATGATCAATAATTATCACATCCATTCATCAATGTCTCTCCTCTTTCTTCCATTCATTTCCATGCTCATCTCAAGATCATACGAACTAGCAATAATGAGTGAAGAGGAAAGAAGAACAAGGGAACAAGGGAAAAAAATGAACCAGGGGAAGAATACTAACAAAAGGGAAGGATGACCCCAAAAATTCACCCAGAGCCATCCTCATGCAACCATTCATATCCATTCTCATACCAAGGGCACATGAATTCATCCCAAGTGAAGGAATAGGTAGAAGAACTAGGGAGAAGAAGAACACCAGGGGAAATAATTCAAACCAAAGCAACCCGCAAGGAATGTTTATATAATCATAAGAACCAAGAACCACATGGCCTCCCCCAAGAAGCCCATGTAACCACTTTTCTCCATAAAATCAATTATGGGTAAATAAAATAATAATAAAAATAAGATATAGCCCCTCGAGCCCCCTCTCTCGTGGAATCATAGCCCACTATCTCTTTTGTCCTTTTTTCGTCTTGAAACTAGTGGTGTATTTTTATTAATGTATATGAAGTATTACATTTCCTAGGCACTCTGGCCCCTTTTCAACTTTATTGGCTCACTAGCCTAAGTCATAATTACATAATATATTCTAGTTCATAAGGGTTAAAACTGGGATGTTACAAGGCCATTCACCTTCATATTTGTCATCTTAGCATCCTTTTATATTCTCATCTCATCGTGCTTTAGTTGAAAAACATGTATCACGTCCGTGATTCCTGCCTGTATCGCAAGTTACATGGATGATTTTAGGGGCTAAATTTCGCTCATGGGCTAATTTTCCATGGTTTTTCCCAAAAAAAGATTCGCTATTCTAAAAATGATTCACCCAAATTTTATAGGATAAAAATATTTTACCTCAAAAATCGCCAAAAGTTTATACAAACTATATAAAATCCTTAGAAATTTGAATATTTTTACAAAAATATCGCTAGACATTTATAGTTGGTATATGAAGGATTAGTAAGATTATCTAAGGTTTCTACATTTTAAAACAAATTTCCATCCTTAAAATCATCCCTAAAGTACCTGCAATTTAAACTTGTATTATGAAATTTTGAGTCCATCACATTTACTCATATTACTTATCTAAACCAATTTTCATATCACATGGATAATCAAGTCCTAGATTGGAATTTGTCACATAAACATACATTTCAATAGGAATTCATCATCACAATAAAACAAAGGCATCACATCACTCATGTATAGCCAAAACATTAGACACATAATCATCAAAACGACCTACTCATATATATAGATCACAGATATCATCAATGTTTCTGATACAAAAACACAACACCTTGGCTCCATGGCAAGGCCCTCTATACTCAAAAAATCAATCTATACAAAATGGGAGTTCATTGACTCCTATACATCATATAAAATTTGGCCAAGCCTGTACAATCTCACAACTTTCACCTATGGTGACCCTAACTGTGGTACATTTCCACCAGTAGGAGGATAACCTCCTGGGAGAATATCCCTCATGGGAATCCACCAAGTCATGGTAGCCCCTGCTACCACCACTTGAGACCACCAATATGGGTCCTCTTCAATACACTTCTCCAACACACTCTCTTCTATGATATGTGGCCATCGATCCTCAAGCACCCTATCCAATACAACCTTGAACCATTTCCCCAAGTATTCTATCTCTCGATCTCGTGTCGCCTTGCAATCTCTCACATATTCCTCTATAGGCCCCACCCTCACTGCATGAGATGGCTTCTCCCATGGATATTTTTATCGACGTCACCTCCGTGTCTTTCCCTCAGCTGCTCGTGCATCCTCTTCTCCCCATGCCACATCAGCCTCCCTACCACAAGGTCCCATGTTTGCATATACAAACCAATTTTTTTTTATTAGTACTTTATACATACAATCATGTAAAATAAAAGAACACTTAAATATTCAAAAGTACAACAAAATCACCTCGATCACCCCAATATTCACCCAGTGGAATATGCATATCTGGGTGTTATTTGAAGTCAATACCATGGTATGGGTACTCTTGGAATACCTACGGGGTCTACCACCAAACCCTCTCAAATAATGGTATGAAGTAATAACCCACCTTGCCTCCACCCTGGTGAGGTAGAAATTGCCCCCACCTCATAAATATGGGATCTCGCATCCTAGGCAGATCCAAAATTTCTCGAAGGCGTAGCAAGACAACCCTCTCAAACATAAAAATGCAAAGGATAGGCCCAAATGTGAACTATCCACCCCTCACAACAACACACAAGTTTATTTGTGCTACCAGGCACACCCCTATCATGAAAGATCAAGAAAACATACATCCACCCATGGCCTTCTCTACACTCACCATCTTGGCCCCTGAGACACGTTGAGTCCCCAAAGATCCAAAAATATGCACCAACATGGTGCAAAACACCTATATCTCCAATGAATCTATGGTGGCTATACTGATTGAGTTGTCACTCATCATCATCATTCCATAACAGTAGTGGTCTTCCAGCGCCCCCACCGTCACTCTCATTGGAATCCTCGGTTGGGCCAGTATCTCCATCCCCCAAAAATGGAGCCCTATGATGAAATAAATATCGATGTCGTAAATAGTGTGTAGGACACACCCCCTCACCTCAAAATCCAATCGCTCGGGCTCCCACATCCATACAACTAAATCCATCAACGCCTCATTCTAGTGGATCGTAGCATAATAAAAAAATGCTAACAAAATTGCATGGGCCAAATGACGCAGTAACTGAGCATCATCCTCCACTAGTCACTATAAATAATCTTAGTTTCTCTCTCGCCATTGAACTAGCATCCTCACTATCTTCTCTGTCACCTCCATCCAATCCAAAAACAATTGCATTAGTGTTGTTCCTCAAGCACAATGATTACACTAAGAAAACACCACCATTATCCCCCATGCAATTGTTCTTCCAATAGTCGCGCAGTTCAACACAATTTTTATGCCAACAATCATGCACATCAGTGCAACTGTACCACTAACAGTTGCTCACATTCATGCTCACGTTCCTCTAACAAGCACACTCAGGCAGTGCACATGTTCACCCAACAAGAGCGGACATAAGCATAGTTGTTTTCATAGTGGTTTCTCTCATCCATGTGGCTATCCCTAAAAATTATGTGCTCATATGCACAGTTGTCCCAACAACATCCATGTACCCCCACAACCCTCTATCGCATGACTGAAACTATGATCTTCGTGCACATTTGTGAAAGATATATTCCCACATCCATGCATTGTGTGTGTATGTTTCAATAACACTCACACTCATATGCGTAGGAATTATTCCTTCCCCCACACGGCCCACCCTACTCAACTGTAAAATTGGTCATACGACCATTTGTACATCCCCCAACCCCCCCCAAAAGACACCTAACCTATGCAGGAGGTTGTGATGACTAACCTGGCTTTCCTGTTGCCTGAATCTTAGTCTGTATACTCTTGTACCACTCAAAAAAATCCTTTAGCAACACTAACATACCTCCACATTGATAATTACAAATGAGGTGGCATTATGAGACCCACACCCATATATACGCCTTTTTGCAAAACTTCCTGAGCTTCATTCTAGAGAACACAAGCTCTATTTTATGTATGATTCACACCACTGAGATCTTGACTAGGTCACATTCACAATGGTACCCTTAGTCACTCATTCCATTCCCATGCCCTGGGGGCCCTTCTTCACACCCTGAGACAATGTATTCATCATTCTTACACAGTTTTTATCAACTAACTGTCATATTTACTTCATTTTCAGATATGTTTCATGGTGGGTATCCAGTTTTGTATGTGCATGTACTCATCATTGACCTCCTCCACACCTTCATCCTCAACCACCCTATGGCCCCTTCATGTATACATTCTAAACCGACATGCACTTACACCCTCTGTAAACAGTCGCATATCCCATTTATACCCCTTGAAATTTATCTGTAGGATCTCCACACCCATGTATGTGGCATCGTGAGCTCCATTTCATTGAGGTACCATCAACCAATATCATTATCATCTCCATGAGTCATCCCACATAGATTTTTCTGTCAGAAAATAAACACTCATGCTTCTCATTTCCCTAGGATTAGGATTCCTGATATTTTTTCATTTCGATGACTGAACCTCATACTTCTTCTCATCATATTGTTAAACCTTACCATTTTGGACTCCTTGATCACATGGTTCTGGTTACATTCAATGCACCCTCACATTATCATTACCCATCCATTCCATTCAACGTTACTTGACCATTCACAAGTTCATCCTCCACTCATCTACCCAATACAAAAAATTACCAATGGGGCCCCCGCGCTCCATCAATCAACCCTATCATACTTGCACCCCAACAAGGCCAAGTCATCATTCACCGAGGCACCTGTTTTTGCATCTGTATGTTCAAGCCCACACATTTTTTATTTCATTCGGTAATTGTATAAAGTACCTTTCCATTTTCCGCAAGTACATAATTGTTTTTCCATTGTAGCCAATAGATTTTTTTCCTTAGCACACAACAACCCATATATCCCTTGGTTGAGGCATTTTACTCTCATCACCATTGTTGGGCTCTAAAGATTTCCTAAAAACAACTTCTATGCATCAACCAAAGGTAGGCGCTGGCACAAGCATTTTACTTCTCGCCTATGTAGGTTCTTACCTTCCGTTTTCAATACTCAACCTCCAGATATGCAACACTTGTAAAGGAACAACAATCGTAAAGGGAACGATAATTGTTTTATTCAAAGGAACAACATGTCCTGCAAAAGGAACAACAATCAGAGCAAAAGGAACAACAGTCATTACATTGGGTCGAACTAATGTTGAATTAATTGCATTGTAGTATTTACCCAACTATCTAATTTGTCAACCTAGGGTTCACAAACTGACGAAGCACACACAAAGTATATTCAAGATTGAAGCGAGACTAATCTAATCTA
This sequence comes from Picea engelmannii, assembly GCA_009831015.1. Taxonomy (NCBI): domain Eukaryota; kingdom Viridiplantae; phylum Streptophyta; class Pinopsida; order Pinales; family Pinaceae; genus Picea; species Picea engelmannii. Next base: position 331,731 of record ML794407.1, on the reverse strand, counting down.
ATTCTTAACCTACAATTGAAATTGAATCATTAATCTAACACAAGACTGAAATATAATCATTAATCTGACACATGACTGAAATAGAATCATTAATCTAACATATGACTTGGAATTGAATTAATTTAGTTGCGTAAATGAAATTAATCTAGGAATGAAAAATTGCATGAAGGAATTAATCTAGAAATGGAGAACTACATGAAGGAAAAGCAAGTACAACATGTGAAGAGTTAAATAACACAACAACATATGTGAGCTCACGCCAATGAAACAATCTTCTATTACAATAACCAAATCAAACTTCATAACAAAATAATAAAATCATGAAAACCAAAACCATGAATCAAAGCTAAGAATGCCTTTCTCTTTCGAATCCTAATGACTACCATTAATAACTACTCTAATTCTCTACTTACAACTGATTGAATTCTAATTGCTCCTAATTGAATTATCATGAAAAGAGAGCACTCTCTTTTATACATGAGAGACTTGAAGATAAGATAACCATCCCATTATTACAGATCCACTTTTCTCTCAACCTATTTCCCATTATTACAAAATATAATCCCTTCAAATCCTCACACATATCTCTCATATATCTTATATAAGATATTCAAACCAAATCTCCATGATCTTCTCCTTGGAATGGGCTTGAATTATCTCCTCAAATATTGAAATGGTGGAGGAAGTATTTGACAAGTCCTTTGAATTAATCCTTCATATATTCCTACACATTACAAAGCTCACACATATTTGAGATATATATGAAAACATGTCAATTTTCTAATATTGAATCACAAATTCCCTTTTAATACTAAAATGAATAAAGTGGAGAACAATAAGGTGAAATCCAAGTATATTTATGGAAATGATATCATGAAAGGTTAATGGGGCAATGAAATGCGGAAAATGATGAAGGGAAATATGGATGAAAATATGACATTTATGAGCCCCAACAACCATCTCTACAAAACTATCCCTACCATAGAAAAAATGTTGACTACCATTGACACCCATGTCCTCAAAATCTGTATTTTTTCCCATCATCCACTCCTTTGCATTCTCACCCATTCAACATAGTACAAACAAATCTGGTCATCCCCCTGACACCAAATATTTTTCTTATGGTTTCTTCCATCATTCCATTTTCCCCCAACCAAGGGAATTTCTCACGTCCCATCCAGTTTGATCTTTGTCTATGTCACTAGTTCATCCATACAGTTCCTGATACCATTTTGATCAACCAGATGTCAAGAATCCCTTTGTTTCTTTCATTCGCTCTCCCTTCCATGTTGACGTCAACACAAGTTTCCAAGAAGGTGGCAATATCTTGGATTTAATTCCACTATCAATGAGCAGTCTCATATGAAACATAAAGAGTCCTCATTTCTCTTTGATGTTATTGATCCCCATAACATTCGACTTCAACAAAGTTTCATGTCATAGTGGGTCTTACTATGTGACTGTTGCAGTTTTCAGTAGTAGCTGAAGAAATCTGAATTTGATAGGCCTTCAATGCCTCTGAGTCATTCACCACTTGATTAAGATCTAGTTCATTCCACAAAGGTATCATCTATCATTATTGACACCCACGAGGGCAATGAAAAATCTACTTCATCAAAAGTTTTCAGTTACACTTATATTATTTTAGTTTCATGACATGAGCATGGGGAATACCCACCTCATTTCTACAAAGATACAACTTTATATTTCATTTTTCGACTAGTTTTGACACTACTATGAATCCCCTCTTCCTCCAATGGGTCGTTCTTACAATCCCTCTTAAACAACAACTACAACTCTCCTATTGTTACAATAATTTCAACAAAAAGAAACACTAATGTATTTCAGTTATTCACATGCTCCTAACCTCACACATCAGGGGGAATATGTTATCACCAAGCACAACAGACTACCAATAATTATGTAAGGATGACATTCAATTTGGCAAGATACCCACAAAACTATACAAAATTATTCTGAAGTTCCGCGCATATTCAACAAAAGCAACTTGGGACCATTTGTGCAGGCTAACGCGACGTACAATGCACACAATGTGTGAAGTGCATAACTGATAGTCATAAAACCTATGTGGATTCATAAACGACACATTTATGATTTTGGTTGGGCCTCAACCACTTCTGGGATGGAGTGGATCTCCCCCATACCCAACATCGCCCCCAAATTCCCCCTTGGGATCACTGAAAGGAATGGGATCAGGTACCTCCAAAGGCCTCCAATTCATACTTGTAACTAGTTGAGAAATATCTTTCCATCCTAATATAAATAGAGGATCATTGTATGAAATGAAGAAGAAGAATCCGTAGCATTGTTATGTTGTTCGAAATTCTCTTGGAGAAATCCATCTTTCCCTTGAGCCATAAGTTTCGAGAAAGTGTAGCATTGAGATATATTTACACCACTTATGAAGCTAAGCCTTGGGTATTTTTCACCATTGTAGACTCACCATTGGAGAGTCATTTGTCTATGTTTCTAGGTATCTAAGGACCCTCCTTAGGAGTAATGGTGATTCATTGTCCCATATTTCTCCTTTCGGTGCACTCAATTCGAATATTCAGTTCTATTGGGTAACCATTTCATGTGTCCAATTTCATGCATTACTTTTTTATGTTAGTTTAGTTTTTTTCTTATTCTTAGTTTCTATTTTCTAGCTTTGTATCTTGTTTTCTAACTTGCAGGTCCACTAACTTGCTCACCTTATTTTTGTTCTACCTTGCTATCTTACCAGGGTAGTTAATGGACTCTCTTTTTCTCCCTCTTGTGAAAAAAGAACCCAAACACTTTCCTTATCAATGATGGGTACCTTGTGAAAAATACTCTTCATGTCCTAAGATAAAAATTGAACCTAGTAAGTTTCCTAAGGAATCCATTATAGCTAATCTGGAGGCCCTTAATAATACCTCTCCTCCCAAGAAAGAATATTTTAAGATTTATTTCTATGAAAATAATTTGTGTTGCTTGCTTTGAATGAAATACATCTAGGATATGATGTTGCAGGTATGTATCTTTTCTCACCGATGAAGGACCTTGAATTCAAGGATATTTTAAATTTTCATCCAAGGATGGAAGGTCTTGTTTTCAATAATTTCATCACAAATCCAAGAATCCACCTCATTTGATACAAAAGTTCCCTCCTATTCCAAAGAAACAAATGAGTTTCAATTTGAAGTTAGTAATAGTTATTCCATTTTTCTCAAATTCTCTGTCATTCATTTCGAGGGACAAAGAGTAGATCTAATATCCAATCCTATCCTTCGTGATAGAATTTTGGACTCTTGTCTCAATCATCTAGGGACTCTTAGCTCAATCAGCTAGGATACATGTTTTTATGATTTTTCATATGCATTATTTGATTGTTACTTTTATGAGGTTCAATTATGAGGTTCATTTTTGAGTCAATTTTGATGCATTACATGGCTACCCTCGAAGAATTTTGTACTAATACTAAAACCTCAGATAGCATTGGTTTTTTTTCTTACACATGGTTTGGTGGTGTGTCTAACATGACTATTATTAGTATATGAAATTGCAGGTTTATTCCTTAAAATGGTTAAACAATGGCCAAGAGGTTCCTAATTCCTAATCTGTGTGATTATTTGAATGTCTTAGTTGTGATATTTAGGTTCCCTAATCTTTTTCATTATCCCTTTGCTTTTCCCAATATAGAATAATGACCTAATTCTATCCAATTATTGTCTTTTTTGGAATGAATATGAGTTTTTTTCCTATCTCATGTGTTTATTTCAATCTACAATCACACAACTACTATGGCCATAATCTCTCTTATACAAGACTAGAGATCCAAAATTCCACAAGTTTCTCAAAGCAAATTGATTGTTTGGTGACCAAATGTTGATTTACCAAATGTTATAACCCTAAATTGCACCAAACATGCATACCTGGCATCAGGCCATCTAACTTGCTATCTTTTCCAAGCCATCATTGAACAACTCTTCTAAAAACCATTGTTTTGAAGGTGTATGCACCCTACACCATTACTGCCCATGTACACATGCTTGTTGAGCCACTACAGCCCACATACACTCACAAAATATCATGAAAAATGAAAATTGGAAAGGGCTACGTGTTTCCGGGTCATTACTTAACCGTTTGACCGCCCATAGCTAGTCACCCCAGCTGTTACTATCTCTTTTGTCCTATAAAAGAAGGGGTTGGGGTCCCATTCTAGAGAGAAGAATGAGAGCAAAGAAACTTTGCCCATTTTATCATTCCCCCTTTGCCCCAATTTCAATCCCTTGCCATCTCCCTAGAGAGAACTGAAGAGGAGAAGAATACGTGGAAGCCGTTGGTGCATGGTGAAGAGGAGCCCAAGGCCAAGTTCGAGTAGTAGTGCTAGTGTCACGTTGTAAGAGAATTTTTGTGAGATTAATATAAATAAGTACTTTTTCCGTCCCACCAAATGATGTCTTAAATCTTTATGATTTGTTTACATTTATTGTTTATGATGTTTAACCCACTAATCCATATATAGAATGCATGCTTGTATTTTCTTTTTTGTCTTTTGATGAATGAAGGTCAGGATTGGAAGGATATTTGCAGTTGGGAAACAACCAAGCACAAAGGGATCGACATCAAACGTGGAGTTTAAGGTAGGCCTACCAGATCCCTCTTTCTTGTCTTATATGTATGATTGTGGGGTAATGTCGGGATAGTGATTAAAAGTAGGAGACTTTAGACGGTTAGCTCTGCATACACTTTAGAACCCTGGTGTAGTCCGTAGAGGAGTTTTCCTGCTATAGCAAAAAAGGCGACCATACTGGGGATGCCTCTAGGGTATTTGGGGATATTTCTTTTTGGGTGCTTTGAATTAGTTTATTTACTATTTTTTGAGTTTTTGTAAGCCTTTGTGTCTTTAAGTGATGTTGGTTTTCCATACCAGTGCTCCTTGTATGTACTATATTGTTGGTTTTCATTCTTTTTGAGGAGTTACAGAGGTGTACATGGCCTGTAGTGGGACTGCACGCGTGCATACGTGCCCTACCTTTGGACAACCTGTGTACATACGCTGGCTGTTGAAGTGTCAGTAACGTGCCTGTGTTGAGAATTTTTTTTTTTAAGGAGAGGTAGTCATCCTCTTCCCTGTCATAAGTCACACTTTTCAGGGGTTTTCTTGATCTAGGCCTGGTCTCAATTATAGCAGTCTGTAGCCTGGGTTTGAATTCAACATAGCTCTTTCTTATCAAAAGATTTCTTGAGTTTTCTTTGATAGGGATTTTAGACAAGTTTGTGAGTCTGCTTTGATCTGCCTGTTTGTTACTATCAGTGACTCCCTGCTATCTGTGTTTGGGCCTGAATTCATTTCTTGGTCTTGACTTGTCGTCATTTTTCCCTTTTCTTCTTTAGAAGAAAAGAAAATAATTCATTTTCAAATTTCTTGTTTTGAAGCATAAAACAAAACAAATCTTTCATTTCTTTGTTTGGTAAAGTAGTTTAGGCTAGTTGTTTTATTTACCAGGGAAAAATAAAGTTTTCTTAAGTTCTTTACTTGATGCTTAGGAAATTAAGTAGCTCGTATTCGAGAAAAATCTTGTTTTAAGTTTTTTTTTTCAAAGATCTGAGAAAATTAGTTACGAAAAGTTTGGTTAAAGAGTTTAAATTGACAAATCTGTATTTGTGAATAAAGAAGTAGTTTGTTTTCAGTTTCATCTTATACTCTTCTATTTCGTCTCTTAGAGAATATCATTGGTTTCATTTATGTTCCTATTGACTTAAGACATCCACTAAAATTAATGCTTAATTAAAAGTTATTAGACTTTGTGTTTGAAGGGTCCATCAATTTAGTCTAGGCTAGAGCCTTGATTTAGGATTGGAGAGGAAACTCTTCAAGGCTACAAAAACAAACATAAGAGTCTGATCTAGGGAGTTGTTGAAAGTATAGTAACTATGAAATTTATCTAGGACCCCCCTCTAACACAGGGGATAAACACGAGGTCGCGTGTGGAAAGCTAGCAGAGATAACCCCTCCAAAGTCAGACCAAGCGTAGTGGGGAACACATATAGAGGGATTTTCTTGGGATTATGTTGATCACATTTTCCACAGAGCTTTGTGGGTCTCAAATCCACTCGAGGTCCTCAGTCGTCTTCTGGAACACTTTATTTTGATACCCTTGATGGGTTTCAGGCTTGATACCCTGCTAATTGCGGTCCACCCAACTGTCGACTATACCCGCCTGGTGACTGTTTACACGCTGGAAACCTAGTTGCCTTTATATTAGTGACTTACATAGGTGACTGCAGGGGTATACTATGGTACCTAGGGAAGACATCAGTCCATGCTTTACAGATCATACCCAGAGGGTGCTTCTGTATTCGAGTTGCACTTTCATCGGTAAGTTTCTCTAGTGTTGGTTGTTGTAATTGTTCTTCCAACTATCTAGTAATATTATTGTCTTATCTCATAGGAGATTTTTCTAGTGTGTGATGGATTTTTTAACAATTATAGAAAGCCCTAGTGTGTCTTTGATCTTCTCACACAGTGAAGGATCAGGAGCTCCTTCGGTCACAAAGGATTTTGGGCCTACCGCCAGTTGATATCGAGCGACCCCCACCACTGCTAAGGTGAAAACTAGACCAGGAAGGGTCTTTTGAGGCAATCAAGTTACAAGAAATTGCGCCCGACGCACTTCAAGAGGAGAAAATTTGATTCTAGAGGAACCAACCATTTATGACCTCAGAGTGTGTTGGCAGCCAACCCATTTTTTTGATTTCTCTCAAAAAGCTTCCTACACCCCTTGCGGTATCATGACAAATCATTGTCACTTTATGCTAATCGACGTTCGTCTTATCTTTACGACCATCCCAATTCAATTTCGTTTTAGTTTTCACAACTGCAAGTGTGAAAACACTTCTTTTCATTGATTAGATTGTCGTTGTTTTTGGTTAATGCTCGATCACTGGTTTATCATCTAATTGCTAAATGTTGTATTAGACTTATATTCTTGAGCATTATCCTACCTTGATTGCATATTTGGATGTATTTTTGTTAAACCTTGGCATGAAAAGTTACCGTTCTTGTTCTGGTCTTATGAGAATTATAATGGATTTGGTCATATGGTTTTTATCCTTGCCTTGGACTTTTACTCGATTATTATATGAAGGAATTTTGATTGTATGGTTCTAAAGCTTTGGAATATAGACATATATAATATGCACCGAATGTATTGACAAGTTTACAATGTATGGAGCAATGGTTTCAAGGCGCATAAGTTAATCATGCTCAAATTGATATTTGGCATACTATGTTTGCAAAATTGGATTATACGTTGAATATTATTTGATCCCGAGCTATGTATTAACGCTAAACCCTGTGATTAAGCAATTGAATGAACGGTGGAATTGGCATGTTAAATCGATAGTTAATGCTGGTACTTCATTGATTTTAAAGCTTAACACTTGGCACGTTGTTATCATATGAGGTGTTGGTTCTGACTCGGATAAGTGGCACGTAGAACTGGTGATTCACCTGTTCGCTGGTCGATGCATTTGTTTTAATGATTATGGTTTTAAACAGCTC
>ML794407.1:281874-306890 GCA_009831015.1 Picea engelmannii | reverse complement strand
AAATTGTTACATTTGTAACATTCCACTTCAGTGCTCAAAGATTCAAACATGTTGTAACTTCTTCTATATGTTTCACTAGGTCTTCTTGAATAACCCCTTTGTGTATGACTCTCAAAGTTGTTATTGCTCCTGTTGTTAGCTCTACAATTCCATATTTATGTCCAAAATTATTACATGCATAACATAAACCAAAAAATATAGTTTGATACCTGGGAGTTGAAGATCTTATGAAAGGAGGTTCTCTTATGAATCCTTCTTCTTCTTTAGGCCTATCTGTCTTTTGTTTATTATGAAATCTGAATCTTCTTGGTGGAGGAGTGTCCCTGTAATCTTCCTTGCATATCTTCCTATCCCCTTTGATTGTTTCTGCATACATTTTTTGATATGTTTCTTCCTCTGTCGTTTTGGAGCTTGATCCATTTTCTATCTCATTGTATCCAAGTCCGGACTTGTCATGATATTTTTGACTACTGATAAAGTCATCCAAAAATTTTGAGCTATTATGCATATTTTTATTTTGAATATCCTTTCTTAGTGTGACAATCTCTGCTTCCAAGTTTCCAATGATCATGTCCTTTTCTTCTAGCTTTTCTTTGAGTGCTTCATCAATTCTTTTATCTTCTTCTATTTGAACCTTCAATTTTGTGATCATTCGTTCTAGTTCTCGAGTATCATTTTTCTTGTCTAGTTCTTCTTGTAGTTTCTTGTTTTTCTTCTTTTCTCTTCTAATAAATTCTATGGCACACATTAATTCTTCTTGACAGTCAAATTTTGCTTCTTCAATTTCTTCTTCGATTTCTTCATATTCTTCTTCAGATTCTTCATATTCTCCTTCGAAGTATTATTTTTCAAAGTCTTTTACTACCATGAATAGAACTCTTTATGTCTCACTGACTTCATCTTCATTTGATGATGAGATGTCTTCTTTGGTGCATAGGATTTTCTTGAAAAATTTCTTTATAGTTTTTTTGCCTTTATATATGTGTTTTCCTTTTGAGTAACCTTCACCATTTCTCTTTTTATGATTAGTACAGTTGTTATAAAAATGACCAATACCATCACAATTAAAACAAATTAAAGGAATTGTACCTCTATGCCTACCGTTGGTTCCCTTGTTTAGTCCTTTGACGAAGTTGGCCACTTCTTCATCATCTTCTGAGACATCATTGCTGCTGCTATATTCTTCTTGTTCCTTTTTATTTTGGTTTGATCTTTTGGATGCTTTGAAGGATGCTTCTTTTACATCTAGATTTTCCTGTTCAGTTCTCATTTCATTTGCTGTGAATATTCCATGCAGTTCGTCCATGCTTATTGAGTTTAGATCTGATATTTCTTCTAGTGCTGATATCTTAGGGTTAAATCTCATAGGAAGAGATATTAGTACCTTTTGAACAATTACAGATTCTTTGATTTCTTCTCCCAATCCTATGATTTCATTCACTATTTCATCGAATAGTAAGAAGTAGGCTGCAATATTCTCATCTTCCTTCATTTTTAGTTGTTTGAACTGACCTCTATAAGTTTGAAGCTTTGATTCTTTGAATTTTGTATCTCCTTCATAAATATTTCAAAGATTGTCCCAAATCTCTTTACCAAATTTATAATGTGAAAATTTGGTGAATACTGCATCACCGAGACCATTCAAAAGTGAATTTTTGGCTTTGGAATTATTCTCACTGAGTTTCACTGCCTTGTCATTTATTGGTGGAACTGCTGGTATTGTGTATCCATCTACAATTGATTGCCAAACTTGAAATCCCTGTGCATGTATATATGTCTTCATCCTTATGCTCCAAAAAGCATACTTATGTCCACCAAACTGTGGTATTCCATTTTTATACAAGTTGGTACTCTCTATGATCTACCTTTCAGTGGTTAAACTGATTTTTGAAGGAACCTTCTCTAATACCAATACTGACAAAATTCCTTACGAACTATGGAAAGGAAGACCAACAAATGTAAAGCAGTTCAGAGTTTTTGGAAGAAAATGATATATCAAAAGAGAAGATGGAAGAATGGGAAAGTTTGACTCTCATGTGGACAAAGGAGTACTTGTTGGTTACTCAAGTACAAGGAAATCATACAAGTGTTACAATCTAAGATTGAACAAAGTAGTGGAAAGAATCAACGTAACAATTGATGAAAAAAGCAGACCATAGAAAAATGACACTTGGGAACTGGTTCCAAGACCAAAGACTAAGAATGCGATCGGTACAAAGTGGGTCTTCAGGAATAAATTGAATGAAGATGGATAGGTTACAAGGAACAAAGATATATTGGTATGTAAAGGATATGCACAGGTTGAAGGAATCAACTTTGAAGAGACATTTGTCTCAATTGCCAGAATGGAAGCAATCTGTTTTCTTTTGGCTTATGCATGCTCCAAAAATATTTAAACGTATCAAATGGACGTAAAATAAGATTTTCTGAAAGGGGAACTTGAAGAAGAAGTCTACATTGAACAACCAGAAGAATTTAAGTTGTCAAAAAACGCAGATTATGTGTGTAAATTAAGGAAGGCCTTGTATGGTCTAAAACAGGCTTATAGAGCATGGTACTCTAGACTGGATAAGTATCTGCAGTAGGCAGGGTTCAAAAAAGGAAGTGTAAACAACAACCTCTACATCAAGGTAAGTCAAGGTAATATTTTATTAATTGAAGTTTATGTTGATGATATTATTTTTGGTAGTGATGATGACAGGTTAAGCCAGAAATTTGCAAAAGATATGAAGAATGAAGTTGAAATGTCATTACTTGGAGAACTATCCTTATTTCTGAGACTTCAAATTCGCCAAATAAACCAAGGAATTTTTATTTCTCAAACCAAGTATAGAAGATAAATGATAAAAAGGTTTGGTATGAAAGATTGCAAACCAATTATCACTCCCATGCAAACTAGTTGCAAGTTGAGCAAAGATGATGATTCAAAGTCTACACATCAGAGGCAATACAGGTCAATGATTGGCAGCCTACTATATGTGACAACATCCAGACCAGATGCAATGCAGGCAGTTGCATAGGTGGCACAATTTCAAGCAGCACCAAAGGAATCACATGTATTAGCAGTGAAGAGGATTTTCAGATATCTCAAAGGAACATAAGAGTTTGGATTATGGTATCCAAAAGGAAAGGATCTATCACTTATTGCCTACACAAATGCATATTGGGCAGGGTGTATTGATGACCAACTAGGCACCAATAGAGTGGAATTCTACTTGGGTGAGTGTTTGGTATCATGGCTAAGCAAGAAACAATCATCAGTATCCTTATCTACAACTGAGGCATAGTACATCGTTATGTGGTTTTCTCCTAATTTGGGTTTCCACGTAAAACACTGGTGTACTATGAATGTGTGTGATTGTTCATTTCTTATTGCTCATTATTGGATAATAATTCTACATTGATATAACACTTGGATTATTTGAAGAAAAAGGATTATAATTACACTATTACTGATTCACCCCCCATCTTAGTAATCCAACAGTTATAAGAGATCAAGAAGTGCAATGCAAATGTATGACACATACCTATGGAGGACATGTAGGAGATAGATGGGATAGCTAGATTCAAGGAATCCCGACATCACATATGGATCCAAGCCACAAAGGATCCTAAGAAGGAATGGATAAAGATGTAGTATTGTGTCATGTGGGAGCAAGTTGAGTGGATTATCAAGGATTGGGATGAATAGTGGAAACTACCAATAGAAAAAGCAACCACAAGGACAGGCACAAAGTAGTCCTCCAAGCCCAAATAAACAACTGAAGCAGGCATGTAATCCTGAATATGTAGTCCATCTCATAACACCAGGAAAACCACATCGTGAACCCTACCAAGTGGGAGTAGCGCAGTACCAAAAAGGCCAAGGAGAATGCCCACAATAACTATAACTTGAAGCCATCCACTTACTGTGCAGAAGGAAACAACACAAGCTCCAAAGGAAACATACCAAGGAATAACAACAAAGGCAAAGCCCTCACAAATGACAAGAAATCCCGCACAGGGAAAAAATGCGAGAAAGAAAAGAATGTACGAGACAAAGGACCTTGACATCACCCTCACATGGGACTATGTAGAGCTCATCGTGGATAAGGCACAATACAAAAATCAGGAAGTGGTCAGGACTACAGTGGCATAGAGGGAGGATATTATGGCTAAAATCCTATAGGTACAAGACAACCTTCAAAAACTATCAGGATGGGTTGAGTCACATTCCACAACGCAGCCACATGAGAAGACACAGAGACCATATGTGCAGAAAGAGGGTGAAGAGACTATGCAGTTTGTTGTCTAGGGTAGGGAAACATTCACCATAATTCATCAGATGATCATATTCGATCAGTAGACAACGCAGAAACCCCAGGAAGAAGAAGAAAAACTTGATATGGTGATGGTGCACATTCCAAAAAAGGGTTTATACAGACTACAAGCCAATGTCATGCATGAAGTATAGTCTAGGGCATGCACATATGCCATAAACCTAGAGGTGGGCATAGGAGTCATAGAGATGCTCCAAATCACATGCGGCTAGTTGATGAAAGAATAGGAAGAAGAGAAGGAAGGCGCAGTCAGGCTAGAGTAGGGATTAATAGTGGAATATAATTAAATCTCTAACAATGTGTAGGTAGTAGAGAGAAGTGCAGAGGATAATATAAACCTCATTGTGTATAAAATTTACCAATGAAATCAAGAGATCGAGGAGATAAAAAAGAAGCTCAATCCCACAGCCCCACCTGAGGTCCGACAGTAGAAGAAAGAAGAAGCTGCACTCCAACTGGCTGAAATGGAGAAACAAGTGAACACAACAACAAGATTGTTTGACAGATCAGTGCAACTTTGGACAGTGTTGGAGGAAGATGAGCAAGTCCAATAGTGGGACCAAGAAAAAGGAAAATTAAGTGCAGTAATCCATGAACTCTAGCAGAGGATAAAGATAATGAGCATCACAAGGCGTCTGAAAGGAACACAAGATATGAAGAATCTACAGGAAAAGTTAAAAGTAGCACAGATACAGAGGCAGGAAAGACAGGCGCAGATGGAGCCCCTTCAAGAGAAAGCAATGCATATGATCATGCAGTTGGAGGAGGAGAAGAAGAACATTGTGCAAGCACAAGGAGAGTGTGCGACAATGATCCAAGAGGATATCACAATGAAATCATTAGAATCACTTACAAACAAGGCCACACAGATCCATTCAAAAGGAAGGGAACATGAAAACAAGTTCCAAAGTGCAGTAGAGGTTGTCAAAGGAGCACTCACTACTTAAGTAGCTCAGAACAAACCACATGTCAGTGTTGGGGGCCTGTTGGGCACAGGCCAATGTTGAGGAAAAGTCCATTTTTGGAAAATAAAGCTTAATTTGGAAAGAGATAGCTGGCAGGAAAAGAAACACATGTGAGGAAAAGTTTCATGCAAAGGAGGAAAGCATGCAAGGCACGCATGCAGGAAAACCTATCCACGTTAGGGTTAGGGTTCTTGTAAGAGATTGTAATGGATTATAAGATAAAAATTAGTATAAATAAGTACCTAGGAGGTCTAGGTGGAGGTTCCCAAGTTTTTTAATGTTCTATTAAGAGAACTATGTTGGACACACCTACCACACTTAGAGGGGGGGTGAATGAGTGTGGGGCTCTTTTTCCCAAAACTTCCCTCTTACAAAAAAACTCATTAGTTAGCATGCAACATTTATTCATTACTCATCATTTTCATTTATAACCAGTTATATGTGAACACATATCAGCTATATATATCAATAGTATATCATCAAAAATTCATCACCACAAGGAACTCAAACAACATAAGATGTATGTACAATTTTTCTTTTTTATTACAGACTAGAATCCTTGGGGTTTATCAACAACAACTGAATAGAGTACAACTCTACAAGAACACCAACTCTATATGCAAGACTCATCTTACATCCTCAGCACCAACTGAGATGAGGCAACAATCCTCCACAGATATCAATCTATCATAGGTGTGCGACCTGTCATTAGTGAAGCCCGCATGTGTATGTGCCCTGGTTCACTACAACCTGCGTATGTATGTGTTTAGTCTATAATGTAACATGCGTACACTTCTGAGAAACTAGGGTTTTTCTTTTCTTCACATACTTGGATCCTCTGTTCCCTGCAATCACATTCTCTTCTATCTTTCACTATCCAAATTGACCACCACCTAGTCACAACACATCCAAGCTCTCCAATAGCTTATTCATGCTTCTCAATCATACAATATAAATGCTACTCAAACATGTGTAAACAACCAGTATACTATAACTATCATATCAATATTGAATCATAAGAGTGTTTCTCACCCCATCAACCAATTCAAACCATATCATAACAACCATACCAAGAATTCCATAAGCATTCACCAAACAAACAAGAGTATCCATCAAGTCAATAACATCACCATACCAAAATCTCTGTGGCAGATCTGAGCCCATAGAGTGCAGATATGGAACCTGCTTTATTCTTCAGTAGTCATTCATCATCTCAAACACAAATCTCCACGACTTTATCCATTATACGGGCCATGTCTTCATACATCCCGTGTGTGTACGCACTATGGCCCATTACAGCCCATGTATACCTTAGAAAATAGGGTTTCTAAAGATATGAGACTTTTTCTGTCAAGATCTTAGACATTTCCGAAACTTTGATGCATCCATGAGTCCTCCTCACACTCTCTCTCTCAGAATAGATCTTCAATCATGCTCAAGAGATACTCACAAAAGATACACACAAGATACTCCCAAAAAAATGTACAATTTACAAGACCCTTTCCTCTTATTTATACTCTTCATCTTCTAGGTCACTTAACCCACTTCTTGGCCACTTAACCCATTTCTAGGTCACTTAACCTATTTTCCTCATTTTAGGGTTAACTACTTTCCATAAATAGAAAGTTCTCCATTACTTTACCATTTAAATATTCCTTCTTGATTTTGTCATTTTACTTTATCATTTCAATAATAATTTCTTTTTTGCCACTTCACTTTATTATTTAAATAATGATTTCTTCTTTTCAAGAACTTTGACTTCTTTGACCTTTGGGGCTTCAAGCCATCATATGGGGGTCCTCTAACTTCACAAGGCCATAAATCTCAAACCATGAGGAGTTATGTGACATTCCACATACCACTAGAAATTTCATGACAAGCACTATCCATCTATGATAGTTTCACCAACAACTTCATTGATCTTCATCTCATTATTCCACAATCAAACATGGGTTCTCCAACCATTCGTCTAGGATAAATCAACCATAAAGTGTCTTCCCGTGAGGGATTTCACCATAAAGGGACCACTTTGGAGTTCATCCATTTGTGTACCTTATCAACCATGATAAGACAATAATGAGTCATCGTTACATTAATCGAACTATGCATCATTTATCAAGGAAACCATATCGATCCATCTTCATCATGGATCAATGACAACTCATTGATCCATATATGCATGACATCATATGAATATGATTCCACTTGACATATATCCATTCACAACAATCAATAAATCAATACTTGACATCAATCAATCAAACCGTTGGCATCAATGACAACATGATCCAACAAACTACTGTAATATTTGAGATACTTGTGTATGTTTTTGAGTTGTAGGAGAGTCAAGTGGTTAGACCTTAAGGGTTATATCACATGTTGAGGATCCTAGTGCGATATAGTCATCCTCGCAGAGGTTATGGAAATTGTTTTGTGGTTGTATGATCAAATTTATAGTGCACGTGACACCATACTTTGAAGCAACATAATAAAAGAGCCTAAGAAGACAAATCTTTGTGGAGGTAGCCTAGGAGGGGGTGAACCATGGTAAAACCCGTGCTATTTGTTGTGTTTATGGTATATTTACCTTCTGGTTGTATTTATATGAATGAATGAGTGAATGATTTAGTTATATCTGTCATATGTTAGATCTTTTAGAATGCATGCATAAATTTAGAAGATGAACGGATCTTAAGAATAATAAAAGGAACAATGAGATCAAGGCTGTAGAGGATGAGTTTCAATCCCAGATTATGACTCTTTCCTAAAATGTAAGCACTTGTGATTTTTAGTTACCCATAGAACTATCTCGGGTGAGACTACGTAGTACATTCTATGTTCTTTTTTTCCTTCTGTTTTACCAGGAGGGTCAATAGTTTTAGAGGGTTTTGTTGGAAACCTGTTAGAACTGACCCTAAGTCAGCCAAAAAGTAGATAGGAAGAATGGAAACCAACATGGGGCATTCAAAGTGGAGGGTGATGGATAACGAGGTGTACCATATTGGTTATTACGAGTTTGAAAAAGGATTTCCTCTTCAGTGGTGAGGAGGATACTGCAATCGATGGTATTACCAGGACGGGATTTCTCTGGGGGAGGAAAATTTCCTTGTTTATGTTGGCGTGAGGTGATGCCAGGTTATGTGTTGATGAATCATTCATGATGGATTTAGTTTTGAAACACAACCAATTGTGGTGGTGGTATGTAGTTGCGAGGTACCCACGGTGGTCCTTGAAGGAAAGGAGGGTAGGTGGGGTTTGTAGCTTCCTTCATTCATTTGAGCTCAGGTATTTGTGGGAAATGATGGGTGCAATGGTCGTACTCACCACATAATGCACATGGGAAGTTTTTTCAAAGGTTATTGTTCCTTCCTTAGTGTGGTTTTCCATTGTTATTTCGTACTTGGGGATTTTGGTTGACCTAATTTTGGTTTCCCCCTGCTTGGGGATTTGGCTATTGTGGGTTTCCTCCTTGTCCTTTATTTATATTTTTCCCTTTTCATTGGTTATTTTTGGGAGGATTAGGGGAATTTGTTGTACTTAATTGTTTAAAAGATTGAATTTCTTGAATAGGTGAAGGTTGGATACAATTTATTCCTTCCTATTGATGCCCATGTGTTGGGGCAATAGGTTGAGGGGGACCAGGGAAGGGTTAATAAGGGTTACCTTGGAGATGTACATATTGGTTTTATGAAGTGGAGTTTCCCCCCATAGGGGTAAGATTATATGTTGAGGGTAGTAGAGGGACCACATGTTACATGAGTACTAGGGGAATGGAGGGGCAAGGTACTAGTGGTTCCATAATTGGAGGGGGGGGCACCATGAATGGTGATTGGTGTGGTGGTAGAGGGTAGTATGGGCTTTCTCCATATGGTGGTTGGTAAGTATTGGCCCCAAATTTGGGTATTGATGGAGTGTATGGATGATTATAGGCCATGAACCCAATCAACCCATCAGTAGCATGGGATGCTCTAGGTTTGTATTGAACAAATGGTAAAGGGAGAGGAGTGTTGATTTGGTGTTTTGATTGTTTTTTGAATGACCAAATTATTTTTTCATACGAAAATTATACATTCTATGCTCTTATTTATCCATTTTTAAAGGTATTATCAAGATTTGTGCATCAATTCACCATGGAACAACACGAGGCATGTGTAATCATCATTTTGCAATGGTTTTATGTTAATTCATATTCAGTTGAATGATTACAATGTTCTAACATTTATTGTTTTCTTGCAACATGCCAAAAATGTGATCCGACCTGCCATATAGTCCTTCATCCAGGCCTTCATCTAGACCTCCATCTGACACTCCATCTGGAACTCCATCCGGCACTCGAAGCATGAGGAAGTTGGCGGTTAGCACATATGTTATAACCCTAATTTGCACCAAATATTCTTACCTAGCATCGGGCCATATCATTTTACATATTTTGCCAAGCCACTACTAAAAAATTCTTCTTAAAAACACCCTCTTTTAAGGAAACACACCCTGATCCACTACTACATGCGTGTATACGCTGGCTGTCGCACTACAACCCACGTATACTGACAAAAGCACGAAAAATGGAAAGTTGCAGATGAAACTCACAGTTTTGGGTAATTTACCTAAACTGTTTGACTGCCTATAGCCAGTCACTCGACCAAATACCGAGCCCTTTCTAGCCTATAAAAGAAGGGGTAGGGGTCCCATTTGGAAGGAGGAAATAATTGTAAAGAAAGTCTACCCGATTTCACATTCCCTTTGTCCCAACCTTTTGCAGCTAGTGTTTGAAGAGAAGAATATACAAAAGAAGTTGGAAAATAGTTGAAGAGGAGCCTGAGACCAGATTCGAGGGGCAGTGGTCGATTTCACTTTTGTAAGGTTACTCTTGTGAAATTAATAAAAATAATTACTTTTCTTGTCCCGCCATATGACGTTTGCAATGTTTAGCTGTGATTATATATTGATAAAATATCTAACCCATTAGTTCATAGATCATATGCATGTGGAGTTCTTTGTTTGTATTTTTATGGATGCAGGTCAGCATTGGGAGGAGATTTGCATTCAAGGAGAGGCCAAACGTTAAAAGATCGACATCAAACATGGAAACTAAGGTACAGTAATTTTATCTTTTTAACCTTGTATTTGTGTATGAATAATGGGGTTTATGATTGGGATGTTGGTAAAAAGTAGGAGATTTTAGGTCATTTCTACATGCATTACAGAACCCTTCGTGCTAGTCCGTAGAGGGATTTCCCACCCACAATAGAAATGGTGACCATACTGGGGAGATCTCTAGGGTTCTTGGGGATACTTGTTGGGTATTTTAAATTGGTTTTATTAACTTTTTTCTGAGTTTCTGCAAAAGTATGAGCTAGTAGGGATTTTGGTCTTCCATACCAGTACTCCCTTCATTCTTTGCTTGGGTGTTTTTTCTTTTATGGGAAGCTACAGATCCATACGTGGCTTGTATAAGGCCTACATGCATATACATGCACCCTGACTTTACCTAGCCCGCGTACATACACTGGCTGCTGAAGGATCAATAGTGTGTCTAAGTCCAGAAAATTTCTTTTTGAAGAGAGGCAGTCATCCTCTTCCCTATCATAAGTGATCCTTCTTATGGGTTTTCTAGATCTAGTTCTGGGTCTTTGATGTTGCAGTCTGTAGCCTAGGTATAACCTCATATTAGCTTTGTTTTCTCAAGTTTCCTTGCATCTTTTTCTGTCAAGAGTAAGTTTTTGTACCTTTAAGGGGTTTTGGTTTTCAATACCAGTACTCCCTCCCTAAGCTTAGTTGCTTGTATTTCTTCTTTTGAGGAGAAACAGAGGCACACACGACCTGTAGTGGGCCTAAATGCCTGCATACGGGTCTTGTAGTTGGGCAGCCCTTGTGCATACGTTGGTTGTTGAAGTGACAGTCGCATGTCTGTCTAGAAAATTTTGAGGCAGTCATCCTCTTCCCTATAAAGATTCACTTCCTAGGTTTTTTCTTGTTTCATTATGGTCTCTGTCATAGCAATTTTAGCCTGGGTTGGATTCTAGCATAGCTTGCTTTTTCATTGAAATTTTTCCTCTGTTTTCTTTGCTAGGTTTTTTGATGAGATAGTGAGTCGATCTGATCTGCCTTTTTGGTTGTCAGTAACTCCCCATGGTCTGTGGTTGTCCAAAAGTCCTTTTTGGCCTTGTAGTATCTTTATTTTTATTTTTTTTAACTTTTTTCTTCAAAAAAGAAGAAGACATATAGTTCTAAATTTTCTTGTTTTTGAAGCATAAAAAAGAAAAAGAGAAGCTAGATTTTTTCTTTGTTTAAGTAGTTGGTTGTTTGCATTAATCATCAGGAAAAATATTTATTTCGTAAGTTCTTGGATGTCGACTTAGGAAAATAAGTAGCTCATAGTCAAGTGAAATCTTATTTTGAGTTTTCTGTTAAAAGATCTTAGGAATAATTTTCGAAAAGTTGGTTAAAGATTGTTAAGTTGCAAATCTTTATTTTTTGAAGAAGTACTTTGTTTTTAGACATTGCATGTTCTTCTCTTTTTGTCACTCAAAAACATCAGTGGTTTCATTTTCATCTCCTATGACCTAAAAAAAAACCACTAAATCTAACGATTAATTAAAATCAACTAGACTTTATGTTTGTAGGGTCCATAAACTAGTCTAGGCTACAACCTTGATTTAGGATTGGAGAGGAAACTCTTTAAGGCTGCTAAAACAAACATAAAATATTGTGTTAGGGAGTGTCAAAATTACAGTATTGTGAAATTTATCTGGGGCCCCCCTCTAACACAGGGGCTAAACACGAGGTCGCGTAAGGAAAGGTACTGGAGATAACCCCTCCAAAGTTGGACCAAGCATAGTGGGGAACGCATATAGAGGGTTTGTCTTGGGATTTCATTGATTTCATTTTCCACGGAGCTTTGTGGGTCTCAAATTTGTTCGAGGTCCTCATTCATCTTCTAAAACACTTTCTTTCTATACCCTTGATAGGTTTCAGGCTTGATACCCTACTCATTGTGGTCCACCCAACTGTCAACTGTACCCGCCTAGTGATTATTTGTGCACTAGAAACCTAGCTGCCTATCTTTATAGTGACTTACACAGGTGACTGCGGGGGTATACCATGGTACCTAGGATATACATAGGGCCATTATTTGTAGAGTATACTTAGAGGGATATTTCATATTCGAGTTCCACTTGCACCGATAAGTTTCTCTAGTGTTGGTTTTTGTAACTATTCTTCCAACTAGCTAGTGACTGCTTGTTTTATCTCATTGGTACTTTTTCCAATGCATGTTGGTTTTCAAACAATTATATATTTCCCTAGTGTGTATTTTATCTTCTCACACAGTGGAGGATCAAGAGTTTCATTGGTTGCGTAGGTTTTTCGACCTGCCGTCAGTTGACCTCGAACCCCCCCACCACCGCTAAGGCGAAAATTAGACCAGCATAGGTCTTTTGAGACAGCTGGGTTATAGGAAACTATGTTCGACCCATATTCGAGAGGAGAACATTTGATTCTGGAGGAACCAATCATTTTTTACCTCGAAGAAGAAGCTCTTGGTCTGTATAACCCTCCCATCACTAATCTATCGGTGCCCATCGTCATACAGGTTCTACCTTACGAGCGTCAGGTAGTGTCACAAGAAACAATGGAAGAAAACACTACTACTTCTTTAGGGAATACTCATATTTCCCTCATGACTGTCACTACGGGGGGTGTTCCACCTCCTAACCAACCATTTTCGGTCTAGGTGTTGTGATTGGGAAATCCCTCTACGGACTAGCACATACACAGTTTAAATATGCATGTAGAAAAGACCTAAAGATTCCTACTTTCTATCGTCGTCCCTGACCTAATCCCCATTATTCTTAAGAAAATAAATAGTTAAGAAGATCAAGTGAGCATACCTTATTTCGAGCGTTTGATGTTGATCCTTCTTTATGCTTGATCGCTCTTTGACTGCATCTCTCCTCCCAAGGATGGCCTACATTCACACAAGACAAACAAAGAACTCCACATGCATTTGATATATAGATTAATGTCTTATATATTCAATCAACATATGTGAAATAAACCATGAAAACCTCATATGGTGGGACGGGAAAAGTATCTCTTTATTATTAACTTCAACAAACCAACTTACAATGATGAAGCCAGTCGTTGCTCCACAAACCTGGTCATGGGCTCCTCTTCAACAGTCCTCCAACTTATTTGCTTTGTATTTCTCTTTGCATGAGGATGGCTAAAGGGTTGGGACAAAGGGAATGTGCAATCAGGTGTAGTTTCTTTACTATGATTCCCCTCTTCCAAATGGGACCCCTAACCCTTCTTTTATAGGCTAGAAGAAGCTAGGTATTTGGATGAACCCTCGGCCATGCTTGGCCAGAAGGTTTAGTTAAGTCACCCAAAGCTATGTGTTACGTTGGCAAATTTCCTTTTTTCATGCTTTTGGAGGCACACGCAGGCTATTTTGGGTCAGCAAGCATGTACACACGTGTAGTAATAGAGCAGGGTGTGTGAGCCTTTATAAAAAGTGTTTTGAAGAAGAGTTGTTTAGCAGTGCTTTGGAAAAGAAGGAATCTGAGATGGCCTGATGCCAGGTAAGCATGTATGGTGCAAATTAGGGTTATAAAAGATGCCCACTAATGTGTGAGGTCAGAAGAGCATCTGATGGCCAAATTACATTACCAATATTTACTGATGTGTCGAACAAGTGAGCCCAGGGACCAAAAATCGAGAGGCATCATCTGCAAAAAATAAAAATTGTCTCACTAAGGCAGGCATACCCATGCTCAAGATAGAATAAACTCATGGCTACCAATCAAATACACTGTATATCCATGTCGTATAACTATATAAAGTGTAGCCATGAACAATACACAGTGGATATACATCTCAAAATCACAAAAGATACACATATAGAGTATCCATATTCTTATAAATTGATAAGGCCTGATGGTTGGAGATGAGGTCTTCAGAGCTCGAGCAACAACTTCAAAATCTTCAAAACTTGGGTAGGAGTGTAATATGAGTGTATGACTTCACTACCCAGAGGTCTTCAATGTCTTGTTGGTCATGGACTTGGAGAATCTTAATGATCAGACTGAAGGCTTCATTGATTTCAAAAAAAGACTTGATTGGACATTCAGGATGGTCAGGCATGAGGGCAAGAGACAAACTACAGAGGGGCTGACTCAGGCTTGGTAACAACTTTCCTTGGACAACAACACGACAAATGATGAGACTCAAGTAGTATGGCATTAACATAAGTTTATGAGGCGATAGGCAATGCAAACTCTCCATATGTTTGGAAGAATAACCAAATGGAGGAGGACACAACTCTATGTAGCGAGAACAACTTCCTAAGGTCATATTAAATTCCAGAGTTTAACGAAAAAATGAACAGATGTGCTTTATCCAAGGGTGACTTATTGTACTGCTAATAACGAAAATACTTTTCCCTTCCTCTTTTTCGGGTATATTTGATTTTTTTGTCTTTTTCAATGATTTTTTTTTTGGAAAAAAGAATAAAAGAATGTTACATTACAACGGAGGAACGAGTGGTACAAACATACAAGTTCAAGGTGCAATGACAAGACTGATGTTTAGAACAATGATACTCGCGAAAAATCCTCTTGGGGCCAAAGGTGTTAAGACGCAGAGGCAAAGTTCTACAAGGATTGCATATAAGGTATGCTTCAGATGGTTCAATTGAGAACAACATGGAGCTGACATTTAGACCAAAGACATAGGTATGCAAACGCGGTTAACAAAACACACAATGGTAACATCCTTCGATGTAAGTTTAACAAGCCCAGAGAAGGTAATCTCGACGGTTTTTCATATTTAGAGAGTTTGAAAATACATAAAAGGAGACTCCATTGGGGTATATATTTTGAAGGTAGTCTAGTCGGTTCGAAAAAGGGGTAAACTAGCACTAAAAGGACATCTATTCAAAACCATTTTATCAAGTGTGATAAAGACAAGATCACTCGTCCATTTTTTCATTTTTAAGGAGTTTGAAAAAAACTTAACTATGGACTTTGTCAGGAATGTTCTTCTGGACCAGTTTAACGAGTGTGAAAGAATAAGGTCACTGAACGATCTTTTCAATTTTAGGGAGTCTGAAAAGAGCTTAACTATGGACTCTATGGAGGTTCCTTTTTCGTAAATTTAGTCCCTCAAGCCAGAAAAAGGGTTAAAATGATACCTAAGAGTACTCTTCTAGAGAACTGAAGTTCCAGAGAGTATACCTTTGTTCGTACAATTGACCATCTGGAGCGCAAAAGGGGTAAACTACCGCCAGACAAACATGACTTAAAATTTCAGTTTAATGAGCATGAAAGGCCACAAGACTGCTCAACAATATTTTCATGTTTAGAGGGTCTAAAAAGGGCTTAAAAGAAGACCCATTATGTATTTTGGGAGTCCCGAGGGTGAGGTCATGAGTGAAAAGGAATCATGCAAATGAGGCTCAAACTCGTAATTAGGAAAAACAACAAGGACTCCTGAGCCTAGAGTGATTAGAGACATCGTAGACACCATAATGCAACCAAGATCTACCTAGGGTATCTGTGTTTCGGTTACCACCAACTTGTGACACTCCTAAAGAAACAATGATGGTTCTGTGTCGCAACCTGACGGGATCGATCCTATGGAAAAGGGATAAAGATAACAAGATACAATATTGAAGGAGGAAACCTATCCTACATGCTCAAGTTGATCATCTAAGATTTTTCCACGAACCATAAAAAATTTGCCCAAAACTCCAAAAAATTGTCCCGATACCCGATCATACCCCTCCAATGCAACTCCTGAATCACTCTAAATGGTTTTTGTTTTAAATAAAATGATAAGGGGCACCAAAAAAGTGACAAAAAGAGGCCAAAAAGTCTATAAATAGAAGATGACAGCTTATTATCACTAGTGTTGATTTGGAAATTGACTCTGGAGCCAAAGAACCCCCTTTGATAAAAGTGGTGATTCCAGGAGCTACAGTGGACGAAACGACCATCTGTCTGGACCAAGTAAGTACAAATACCCTTATCTTGTAATTTAAATCTTTATTTTTGTTGTGGGTTCCATGTTTTGGGGGGGTGTCGACCTTAAAAAGGTCATACCTAGGTCCATGCGGGCTGTCTAGGACAGGCCACGTGTACATTCGAGCAGAGTAAACACTGCACGCGTGTACATGTGACTGTCAGCATTACAACCCACGTGGACCCCCTTATTGAATGAAAAAGTTTTTTTTTTAAACAAGGATTAACCCTCCTAAATCTTGGTGTTTTACAAGATGTATGTTCACTGGAGAGAATGAGAGCATGAGGAGGTTAGTGATTTGTTCAAGGAAGACCCCAATGTTGTGGCTACCTTGATGCAATGTGGGTTGCTAAAGTTCTTTTTATGTCCTTTTATGTGGGCACAACCTAGTCTACTGAATGCCTTGGTTGATTATTGGCATCCAGATGCATAGGCGTTTATGTTAGAGGGGAAGTCACTGGTGCCCATGACTGAGGACATATATTTTTTGACTGGACTCTCCAGGAGAGGGGAACCATTCAACTTCTGGACATTTCCTTCGGGACTGCATAACATAGAGGAATTGATAGGACTTTACTGTGAGGCTAGGACAGACCACTCGAGCTCACAGGTGCCCATAAGAAAGATTACTGACCTATCACTACAGGTGATCGTGTTGCTTATTGGGCAGATTATTGGTTCTATGGCACTACATCAGGCATCCCATGCACAAATGAATTGTGCAGTCCAGTGCTTAAATGCATAAATATTTGACTGGAGCACCACATTGTTAGATTGTATGAAGAGGCAGTTGATAGATTGTTGGTCGCAAACACAGAGGAACTTCAGTTTTGGGACCATTCTATTCTCTTTCTTATTTGAAAGAGTTTTGAGCTTCAGTCCTCGAGTAGTGGTATGAGGACATCAGGCCTCTCTTCTTGCAGTTTGTTGATGGGCAGTGTTACTACCACGACAGGGTGGTGGAAGTACCAATGAGTCCTTCGACGATGATTTCTTCGCATGGTTGTCACGACAGATCCCAGTTATAGAGGATTACCCCTATGTTGGGACTGATTTCTCGAGAGATCCTGAGATACCAGTACCTCCTAGTGAGGAGCGAGGAGAGATGGGTAAGTTTATATCATTGTTTTATTTTTCTTGTGAAACATATGTAATTTTTATGTTATTTTTTGTTATATATCATTTAATTTTTTCATATACCAGAGCATTTGGTGGATACGTGTCTGTTTTGTGTAGATGTAGGACCAGTGCGTCCTGCAGACTATGTGAGGAACAGGCATCGTCCTCGGCCAGGAGCCACACCTGCTGCTATTGGGGGACCAACAGTAGCAGGATATATTCCAGCCGAGGAGGCTGAGAGGGTGTTGAGACGAGTCAAGTGCAACTTCAGCGTGCTCACTCGCACAGTCCCTATGGAAGAGATTGAGGAACTGCCACCATTTATGCAGCCTCATGTATTGGGGCCACCATGGACATGGGTCCATTTGTTTTGTCATTTGGAAAACGTTTTTGATCAATACAACGGGGCTCACAGGCCTTGACCTAAGTTAGACTTTTTACGTGTCGAGAGCACTACTTCTATATAGTTTTTGAGGGCATAATCCCCGTGACTCGTTATTGGTCGTATTTTTGAGGCGCTTGCATCCACATATGTACTCTGGTGATGATGATGTTATATATGGATTTTTATGTCTTTTTGTGTCTTATGGATCCTTTTTGCAAAAAATGTATTTACATGTTTATGTATGTGTCCTTTCATATGTGTGCAAGATGCCAATGTAAAATTTGATTAGCTAGAGTATCTGTAATTTGGTTTAATCTCCTAGGAACATGAAAATATGTGATATAATCAAATATTTGTTGTAAGAGATGTACCCTAAGGAATCATCAGTGTAAATTTGGATCATGAACATGGTAGACTTTATATAATTGAGGCACAACCAGCTGAGCGTCGAGATAGACCTGGAGATGAGAGATACCAAATGACAAGGCATCACAAAGAAACTCAATAACTGCACTATACTCGACAACATTATTTGTGGTGTCACCTAATCATATACCTCTGGAAGATAATAACTGGCCTTGAGGTGTAAAAATTACCCAAGTTGTGAAGGCAAGCCTCCGAGTGTGTTGGATAGCACCGTTTGCGTACCCAATGAACACCTCGGATTCACTTGACATATGCCATAGTGACAAAAGATAACATAAAAAATGACACGTCCATAACACTAAAAGAAAACTAGAAAGTAATAGTACAGAGACTATACATATGTTACAAAATGTTACCCATGGTGACCTACCTATGAGTAATACTTCTTGAGGTAGAGTCTGTTTCTAGGATTTTCCAAAGCATTCCCTTCAAATTAAACCAGATGATAAGCTCCCTTCTTTAGAACCTCTTTTATGATGAAAGGTCTGAACCACATGGGTTTGAATTTTCCTTCCCCCGTGGGATCCTTATCTTTGTCATAGACCAGGACCAGGTCGCCTTCAAAAAAAAATTGAAGACGAACGAACCGACCATATTAACACTTGACTTTATGTTTGTGAGCCTCATTGGCTAGGGCCACATCATGACACTGCTCGTTCAGCTACTCAAGGTATAATAACCACTCTTCAAGTGGAGAAGTGTCTAGCAATAATTGTACTGCCAACTTTAGGGACATGATCTAACATTCGATAGGCAAGACTTCTTCCATCCCGTAAACGAGTTGAAAAGGTGAGAAACCGGTCATGATCTTGACAGACGTTCGGTAAGACCATAATGTCGAGTATAACATCAAATGCCAATTTGACCTGGCTGAGTTGATCGTTCGTTGTAGGATGGTCTTAAGAGATTTATTCACAGCTTCCACCTGAACATTTTCTTGGGGGTAGTAGGGTGATGAATGTTCTTGCCGTAACCCCAAATTTGACATTAACTCAGTCATCATCTAGTTATGAAAGTGACTTCCATGGTCAGTGATAATCTCCCTCGGGACACCGAAGATTGCTATTATCTAGTTGAATAAAAAGAGAGTTGCAGTCTCTCCATCATCTTTAAACGTTGGCATAGCTTTGACCCACTTCATGAAGTAGTCTATGGCTACAATGATGTAACGGTGCCCCCTTGCTGAAGGGGGGTTGCATGTAGTGTAATCAATTCCTCACTTGGTGAAGGGACCAACTGTGATGAAAGGAAACATGGGAGCGGGATGTGCCCTTATCTTCCGAGAGAAGAGCTGGCACGGGTGGCACTTCTTGACCTATTCGATACAATCTTTGATTAGTGTCAGCCAGAAGTAACCTTCTCGTAGAATATTTTGGGTTGTTGCCAACCCATACAAATGATTGCCACACGCTCCAGTATGGCAATCATTAAGCACAATAACTTCTTCTTCGTGAGTGAGACATCGACGTAGTATGAAATCTACACCTCTCCGATACAATGTATCATCGAGTATGAGATAATTCTTAGCCTGATAGCATATGCGTCGATGCTAATCATGAGAAGAAGAGGTGGGGCACTTCAAAGTATGGAGATAGATAAGTATATCTCTGTACTAGGGATTCGAAGAGGTGATCAAAAACATATCTCCTCTAATAGGCGAGTCTTCGGGAAAAAAATCACCTGACTCAACCGGAAGTTCCAAAATAAGTTTTGCGAAGACCAGTGACATTTTGGATTTCGCTGAAATGAAATCTAAGTCAAAATCCTGGAGGATGACTATCCATATACTAATTTTTCCACCTATTACCCATCATGTCAATATATACTGGAATGGATTCACAATAACAATGACAGAGGTCTTGCGAAATAGAACATAATGATGGAAACGTTAAACAACATGAACTGTTTCCAACGAAAGTTTTTTGATATGGGAAGAATTGAGTTTTGTTCCTATGAGGCATCGACTCAGGTAATAGATTACATGTTCTAAGAATAATTCATCCTCCTGAACCAAGAACATGTCAATGGTTGACTCTTCTGCAGCCAGGTATAATAAGAAATCTTTGTTATAGTTAGGGGGTCGAAGTAAAGGGGAAGTCATGAGGGCATGTTTCAATGCGTTGAAATATTGTTGGATGACATCGTCCCAATGAAAAGGAAAGCCTTTCTTCAGTAAGCGCATAAATCCTTTTTTGATCTCAGGATAGTTGGCGATGAAACGTCTTAAAAAGTTCACCTTGCCCTGTAGACTTTGAAGTTGAAGGATTGTGCATGGGGGAGGGGCAACTAAATTATTGCCTCAACTTTTAGAGGATCGACCATGATCCCTATTGTTGATACTATGAAACCTAACAAACGCCCTAATGTTACACAAAAGTTGCACTTGTTTTGATTCAAGCAAATCCGAAAGTAGCGACGATGCTCAAAGATAAGTCGGAGGTGTGTGAGATGATCCGTTCTCTTGTGACATCGAGATGCTAAATCATCTAAATAGGCCTCGACTATATGCCTCGACATTTTTGAGACCAAAAGGCATCTTACGATACACAAATGTACCCCAAGGACAAATGAATGTCGTTTTTTTCTGATCTTCGAGTTTAATTTGTATTTGGTTATATCCCAAAAAAACGTCCATGAAAGAGAAGGCCTCGCAACCCGCACATTCATCAATTATTTGGTCGATGAATGGTGTGGGGAAATTATCTTTGGTACAGGCCTTGTTTAAATCACAGAAGTCTGTACATACACAAATTGTGCCTTGTTTTTTATTGATCGGCATGGAGTTTGATACCCTTTGGGTGAAATGGATAGGATAGATAAAACAAACTTTTAGCAGTTTCTCAACTTCAACCTTAATGGTTGTTGCTTTCCTGGGGTTAACTGGACGAAGTTTCTGCCGGACAGGATTGGCATCTGGATAAGTTGTGATTTCATGTTCGACTATTTTTGGATCGATGCCTGGAATTTCCTCATAAGACCAGGAAAAAACTTCACGGGATTCTTTAAAAAGATCTGTGTAGGTTTGAATCTCTCCAGGGGAGCAGTCAACTCTGACGAAAACATTCTCCATGATGCCAGGGGTTCTGTAGATATTGATCGATATGGTTTCAGCGATTGTTTCCATATTACCCTCAGCATAGATCTCATGTGTAGCTAAGGGATTAATAGGACAATACCTATCTCCAGTCATAGTCAAGGTGAATTCTCTGGCCTCGATTCTAGTTAACTCTAGGAGGAAGTATGATCTGTGATGAATATTATCCCATGGTTTTTCCATACTAGTCATTGCTTCAATTACTACTTCATCAGAGGACAAGACTAAGTCTAATGAATCAGTGTCAGTGAGAGAACCTTGAGCCCAAATAGGCTCTAGAGGTGGATCTAACTCTTGTGAAAGAGTTGGATCTGGGTTGGCTAAGGTTTGTTGAAATAAAGAGTACACTACTTCAGTAACGGACAAGAGCATGGACATGCCCGGGTGCCCTTTCCCTTCCATCATTGTCGATGGGGAAGGAAGTATCCACGGATCGGTGAAGTAAGTCATGAAAAATGATGAAACTTGGAAAATTTCAACCTTATGGTGGTCAGATATGAACTTGACATTGCCTTGAGGGGGTGGTTAATCAAAGGTACCTATCAAAGATGGGCACAGACCAACCCCTACGTTGACTACACCTAGTTGAGGATTATCGATCATCGGGACCGCGGACACCCCCAATGAAGGGTCAGGTATGGAGAAATACAACTGATCAATGGTTACAATATGGTCCTCGTGTGGAAACAATAAGACCCAGAAAACTATAGCAACCACTGCTTGCATGGCATAAGTCCAACTCCTTCCTAACAAGAGATTGTAGTTGAGGGACTCATTGACTACTTCTACCTCGACGCACACGGTCTTCCCTCCCAACTGCATGGGGAAAGAGGGAATGATACCATGTGGTCGAAATGAACGATTGTCAAAAGAAGTGAGAAGAGTAGGCGATGGAGACAAAAAGGTCTGGCCAATGGCCTTCTAACATGCTAACGACATAACACATGTCAAGGTGCCCTCATCAACCACCGTGTGGAAAATATTTCGAGTAAAAGTTTTCATGGGGTCATCCACTACTATCTAAAATGCTACATGGTAACGCAGATGAGTTTTTAGGTCGGTTGTATCTAGCATGATGGTACCTAGATTACAAGTCTCGGTAGATCCTAAAGAAGTTAACAAAGCCTCCCTCTGGGAAGGGCAGCTTTGGAGGACCTCCAAAGTGGAAATCGCATAAGAGGTTTGCGACAACTACTCCACCATGGAATAGTTTTGGGATTCCCTTATGTTTGGGTTGTGAGAAATGTTTTTGAATGGGCCTTTTGGGATGCATGTCATTGTTTCTCCCAAAGTCTTCTCAATCTATAGAGGAAGATATGGGAGTTTGTCTTCTTTTCCCTTCTCAGAAGTGCTTGGTTTTTTGTAGTCATGAGCTCTAGTCGATAGAAAAACATCACCCTTCATCATATATACATTCACGGATGTGGGATTTTTTGAAGACAGAGTTGGTCCTTGACTTCCCCCTTCTACGATTGTAGAGGCTTGGGTTAGATTTTGCCCGTGCTAAAATGCATTGGTTAACATAGCAGGCTGTTGCTATGTCACAAACTTTTGGGCCTTTGCAAGCTAAGGACATAGGTGGGTCAGGTGGTATTCCTCTCACAAGTTGCACGGATACCTCACTTTCTCTTTCTCAATGTTTCCCCTGCTAGCATTATCAGTGGGTTTCTTATCCCCCTTCCCCTTCTTTCATTGTTTTTTCATTCCTTCAGGCTGTTGGGTGGCCTTTGGATTTGTCGATTGCACTGTGTGTACATCCAACATTTTAGTAGGGGGATCAGCCAAAATAGTAGTCTGGTTGGCCACTGTGAGTTGTATAAACAATTGTTGCAATTGCTTCGTCAATTTCTCAGCATGTGTTACACATTATTTTCGTCATCCCTATGACCGTTAATGATGTAAACCTATATGTTGCCTTCAGAGGGGTCAGTGGCCTGAGTTTCTGAAGAGAGAAGGGAGAAGAACTTTTCCCTTGTAAAAACCCTTTAAAAAAGGAATTTCACAGGTTTCTATATAGGCAGGGTGTGATAATGCCTAATTCTCATAGGTTTCACCATAGCTAGGTTGCGAGAGGTTCGTAGGTTGCTCTATAGGCAGGGTGCGAGAATGCTTACACGTGGGAAAAACGAGTGTTTTCTCAAATCTTCTAGAAGGAGAAACTTCCATGGTGAGGTGGCATCCGAATGGTTTGGATCTTACTTGCTTTAATGATTTAGTGGGATCATCCTAACCTCTTCACCTTATCCTCTTCAAATTATAAAAGGAGAGGAGCTCTCATGGAGAAAGTTAGCTTTGGAGCTTTTGGGATTAGGCTAAGTTGGATTTGGCTTGGAATTATTAGCTTGGTTAGAGTGTTTTTGAGCTTTGCCTTTGTCAATATAGATTGTGAGTGGCTATCAGATCCATGGTTTCAGAATCCTTGGAGCAAGAAGTGTGTGGGGAATGAAGGACAATTGGAAGGGACCTTAAGACATCAAGGCCATGGTTGTAATCTCTCTTTCACATTTAATATGATACAGTAATATGATTCTTTCCTATAAATATTGTTGTGTTTTATTGTATGATTCCTTGATCACATACATAGGTTTATATTGGGTTTATGCTATTGCTATCACTTTGCTTGGTTGCGTTCTTTTGCAGGATCATTGTTGTATGAGTGTTGGAATAGAGCTAGGATGGCGATGGGGAGAGGAATTGGCATTCAAACGGTATGTCACCCATCCCTCTTTAGTTAGTAAATTCAATTTCTAAAACTTAAGGAAAGAATCATGTTCTTGTGTGTTTTGTTCTAGATCTAGGTGGATCTAGGGAGATCAGTTAGTGTCTGCACCTACCAATTAGTCCGATAACAAAATTGGCGACTCCACTGGGGAACGGATTGTTTCCTAGTTAGTCTAGTTTCCCTTGCTTCGATTGCCTGTTTTATGGTTTCTGAGTCTGTGGGACATCCATCCAGACTCTTTGGATCTAGAAGTTCACTTAGATTTCCTGTCCTTTTTCAAAATTTTCTTTGATTACAGACATTCTCACACTATACCTCTCTATGGCCTGCAAGAACCATTGATGTTCACACATTGATGTTAGATCTAGTGCGAACTTCTCATACCCTACCAATGTCTAGACTGTGAGAATAACTAATTCTCTCACCCTACCAGTGTCTAGCCAGCGAGAATACCTAATTCTTGCAACCTACCAGTGTCTAGCCTGCGAGAATACCCAATTCTTGCACTGTACTCTACTACTATGTTGTGAACTTGTTTGTAAACTTTTTTGGATTGGGTCTTGTCATCTTTTGAAGTCTAGTTTTGCTTTGATCAGTTGGATTGAACTTTTGGAGCCTACATTGATTTGTTTACAGTCTGCTTGACATTCTTTGAGTTTCTTTTAGCCATCTTTCCTTTGTTTGGTTTTGAAGGATTAGTCTCTTTCTTTGAGTGTCTTTCAATTAAAAGTGTGTTTTCTTTAAAATTGTTTAGGGAAAGATCAGATTTCTTCTGAAAAGTTCACTTTAAAAGAAAACTTTTAGTTTGGGTTTCTTTGTTATAAGAAAGTTCATTATTGCTTTTAGTGAAATTTTTGAAACAAAAAGATTTAATTTCTTCCTTTATATTAGATTGGGGGCATCCTTGCATTTGAAGTAGTGGAATTGCATGATTCTTGGCATTTTTTTATCTTAAATTCTGAAA